>JAVTVY010008580.1:0-43955 GCA_036873755.1 Hanleya hanleyi
TTCAAAATCTGCTCCACCGTGTAGTAGTCTTGCTGTGTTTTTACAACAGGGTGTAATTCCGTGTCGTAAAACGTCCCCAGCAACGTTTCGCCTTGGAGATCTTCCAGTTCATAGACTCGCCGCTGTCGGGGTAGGCGCCGTTTAATCAGGAAGTGTTCATCGCTCCAGTTGGGCAAGTAACTTTTCTCGAACTTGCCCTTGACTTTACTGATCCGTACAGGGTCGCCGACCTTGTACACCGCCTTCGTCGTTCGCTGCGATGGCCTGGGGTACAAGACACGCCGGACTTGGGCTTCATTGCGTTGGGTCACGGTAATGGGGGCTCTCTCTATGCTTCGATGATAGGCTCGATTGTAACCCTTCACCAGTTTCGGGAGAACATCGATGTACCGCCTTGTATTCTTATAGGTGAAATATTTATACATGCGGCCTTTGAATGTCCTGTTGAACCTCTCCACCACGGAAGCCTTGGTCTCGTTGTACGTATGGAAGAAAAACACCTTCTGTTTCTTGTGAAAGGCTTGGAACGGTCTGTTGAGGAATTCCGTGCCTTCGTCGGTTTGCAAATACAAAGGTTTGCGCCCGGTCTTGAAGATGTCTTTGAACGCCGCTATGAGATTTGCCCCCGTTTTCGTCCGGATGGGTACTACCCACGCATACTTGGATAGGATATCGATGCACGTCAAGACATACCGATTCTCATCGTTGTGTTTGGCAAAGGCGCTCATATCCACCAAATCCGCTTGCCACTGGGCATCTATTCCTCCCACGATGACCCGGTTCCGTAGAAAATGGCGACGGACAGATCGATGTAAGGTATAGGTGTCTTGTCTTCTTAACCAATCTCGGACTTGGGCGCGTTGTACCCCCTGGGGTTTGGCCGCTCGATAGAGAGCCGACAATGCACTATAGGCTGCCGGACTGTCGGGACTGTAGTATAAGTTATCCAACACCTTCTCCCAGCGCTTCATGGTGACAAAATGATGATGGACCCTGGCTCTATCGTTTATTTATAACGGGTATATCTTGGGCCTGAGTTTCTTTCTGATTTTCTTCGTGGACTTCCACAGTGGCCATGGTCAATGACCAGTCCAACTCGTCTGATGACCGCTTGATAAGCACTTCATCCACATCCACCACGGCATCTTCCAATGCAGACCATAGATCAGGGTGAAGGGTAAAATGCACTGTACCTCCATCTAGCCGAGCCAATTGAGCAAAGAAAGGGCCGCGTCGGATGTACACATCGTGACACAAGTGGATGAGGTCGCCGTCCAGTTCACCAGACAACACCCGTTTGAATTTGGTCCAGCCCTCCCGGGACAGACGAATGTGAGCCGGGCACGATTGTGTAGGGTCCGTGTCTCCCACCACCTCCTCCATGATATCGACCTTATCCGCATACACGTGCAGGAAAACCTCGGGGGTCAAGCTGAAATACGCCAGTACTATATGCTCCGTCATAGTCAGTACGTGAATGGTACCAGATTTCACTGTCTCTCGTATTTATAGGGAGAACCCCGTGAGATCAAAGGATCAGGTGGTCATGTCATTGGGCTGACTGAGTGTAGCGGGTAATCAATGGCATCGTCGTCGGGTTCATGTAGTTGTTCATGGGGTTCAGCCATTGGCCCCGCGGCTTCATCACGGATTTTTTCTTCTTCTTCATCGTTCTGGCCCGTCATGTGTGTGTGGGTGGCTTCATGAGGTGACCCTGTCATTCCAGCCTCTGCGCATTCTATACATATAGTATTTTCTCCATCCGCTTTTTTTTCATTAGGTTCATCTAGTGCGTGTTCGATAGCATGAGCCCATGCCAATTGGTGGGGTGATCGATCGTCGGGTATAAATAACTGGTCCACCAGAGGGCCTATTTTCTCCAAGGCTGACCACAGAGAGGGAGTTAGGAGGAAACTTCGAGCCGGCTCTTGGTAGCGTCCCACCCGTGGGTAGAGCGCAGTATGGTATACGTAGTTGGCCTTGTCCAGGTGGATCAGGTGTCCGTCTAACTCTCCGCTCAACACCCGTTTAAACTTAGTCCACCCATCGCGCTGTAGTGTCACCGTATTCGATAAAGTCTCAGGGGACGCCCTCCAATCCCCGCCACTATCTTCCACCAGAGTCACATAATCTTCATAAACGTATAATCCCACCTGGTAAGGTGTAAGGGGGAGGATGGCTCGTAGGACGGATGACATGCTTGGTCCAAATGTCGAACGGTGAATGACACACACTCTGTCTGACCCTGGTATTTATAGTGTCAATACCACAGCGCCAGGGTGAATAGGGCACAGACTAGTATGAGGCCAACCAGCCGGTGCTGGTTGCGGCGTGAGCGCTCGTGGTCCATAGCCCGAGCATCAAGGATGGCTGTCATAGTCCAGTAGTGGTGATGGCACGCCTCTCCATCGAGTGCACTCTGTGGAGGACCGCTTCTGTGAACTCGTTCAGGATCTGGCGTCGTCCCTCGTTGTCGTCGCCATCTGCAAACATGGACCGGACCACTGCTCGGTAACCCGTGAATGAATTCACCACGGTGGCATACTGTAAAATGCGAGTCGCATGGGGCTGGGTCTCCGCCATGGCTCTGTAGAAATGAAGGTGTGGGATCCAGAGGGACGTGTTTTATAGACCAGATGTAGCTCTACGGGTATAGTCCGTGATACGTACTATTCTGATGGGTTAGTCCAAAAAAAGGGAGCAACAACAACAACAACAACAACACAGATTACAGATCAATCCTTTTATTATGCGTGAACAACATAGAAATGCATGTACTGACCTGTCTGTGGGAGGTTTCCCACAATGGCGTTCACCTTCGCGTCTTTTCGTGTACGTCCGTGTCTTTTCGTTAAAGTCCGTGTATCTTCGGTAAAGTCCGTAGGCATTGGGCAAGGAAGCTTTTTCCCGAGACCGAATCACCGCCAGACATGACTGCATCACCGCGGATGAATACATTCTTGCACTCACTCACACCACAGGTCGAGTGAGGTATCAAATTGAAGCATAGGTGAAGGAGCATTTAATGGACTGGGTGTGGAGTTGACATATCGATAAAAAATGGATATGACCTTGAACTGATCACGTGACCTCCCCGTGAGGGAAAAACCCCAGAACCAAGTCAGTACATGCATCCCATAGTCCCAGGTCACGCCCGATTCACGCAGACCGGCAGTGACGTCATACACCTGCGCACAACCGTGATGGAAAAAACCCAGAACCAAGTCAGGACATGCATTCCACACAGGCAGAATGCAGGCAGGCAGACAGGAAGGCAGGCAGGTAGGAGGGCTGGCGGGCTGGCTGGCTGATCAAGTCAGGTCAGGTAAGTCAGATGATTGAATACATCCTTTCCCTAAAAATCAACTCCTTTTATACATTTTACTACTCGCGGCCATCTTGTACCCACCTCCCACATGGCGGCCATCTTGTACCCACCTCCCACATGGCGGCCATCTTGTACCCACCTCCCACATGGCGGCCATCTTGTACCCACCTCCCACATGGCGGCCATCTTGTACCCACCTCCCACATGGCGGCCATCTTGTACCCACCTCCCACATGGCGGCCATCTTGTACCCACCTCCCACATCTTGGCGGCCATCTTGTACCCACCTCCCACATCTTGGCGGCCATCTTGTACCCACCTCCCACATCTTGGCGGCCATCTTGTACCCACCTCCCACATCTTGGCGGCCATCTTGTACCCACCTCCCACATCTTGGCGGCCATCTTGTACCCACCTCCCACATCTTGGCGGCCATCTTGTACCCACCTCCCACATCTTGGCGGCCATCTTGTACCCACCTCCCACATCTTGGCGGCCATCTTGTACCCACCTCCCACATCTTGGCGGCCATCTTGTACCCACCTCCCACATCTTGGCGGCCATCTTGTACCCACCTCCCACATCTTGATGCCATCTTTTCCCACCTCCCACATGGCGGCCATCTTTTCCCACCTCCCACATGGCGGCCATCTTTTCCCACCTCCCACATGGCGGCCATCTTTTCCCACCTCCCACACATCACACATGCGCACACCGCCCCAATACAGCCCCAAAACCTACACTTATGACGTCACACCAGGTTCTGCGCATGCGCAGTGAGGCGCTATCCTGCCAATTTAGCCTTTGTATACTACTAGTGTTGCACATGAGCGAACTACTTTTCATATGCTCTGTCCAGATAAACAGGGAAAATTATCTCCAGATAATTCTTTTTAACGCTAGATCAACAGAGGTATTATGCAGACTTGAAAAGTAATCGAAATGTTCGGTAAGCATCTATTCTACTATATATGATGTCACTTCCGGCGATGTGCGCGAAGGCCCCGAATCCGGTCCAAAAATCTGACTGGTGGCTGGGATATTATTAGACCCCCAGCGAGGTGGTTGGAATCAGGCTCGGAGGCCGCCCTAGGTCGTTGATGTTCGGGGTCTAGTGACCTCTGTGGCGTGGTGGCAAGTAGCGGTTTCGTTGATTTCTGGGTAGACAACGTCGAAAAAATATCCTATGAATGCAAGGTCATGGGGTCATCATCGGTTATCGCTATCCGTACTACTAATTTAAAATTAGTGTCGCCTCCATTCGGGATAAATTATTTGCGACCCTGTCGTGCCCCATTATTCATTGTCAGTTTCTTGCTACACTCGAATGACCTTCAAAGTGCATGCTATTCGGGTATGTAGCTGGTAGCTAAATAATATATAGCCCTCAAGAGTATGAGGGCTATAGGTCGGCCCCAGTCACCTCCAGCGAGGGTTTTAGATAATTTTATTACGAATCACCCACCTCTGAAACTGCCGTACATCTAATCTCTATCCCCTCCTGCCCACTATTTTAAAATCTTGAGCACTATTGTGAAATAGTGACGCATATATCGCCGTCTGAATTTTCCAGTCGTGAACTTCGACTCTCTGCGCCGCCATGTTGGTGACGTCACTGTATATGGTTAACATGGCGCGTTTAAAGTGGAATTCGACTGGAAAATTCAGACGGCGATATTTTCGTTACTATTTCACAATAGTGCTCAAGATTTTAAAATAGTGGGCAGGAGGGGATAGAGATTAGATGTACGGCAGTTTCAGAGGTGGGTGATTCGTAATAAAATTATCTAAAACCCTCGCTGGAGGTGACTGGGGCCGACCTATAGCCCTCATACTCTTGAGGGCTATATATTATTTAGCTAGTAGCTGGGTGAGCCCGAAGGAAGACGGTACATGTACACGATTTAGACCTGTACTTTCCCCGTCGTACAAAGTGAGGAAGTTGTCAATATTGAATACAGGCCCTGTGAAATTTCCGCAGTCATCAAACAGGCAGGGTGACATCTCATACAGCAAAAGTGTCATGTCAAAACTGATTGGTAAAATATCTCTCATAACGGGGGGAGCACAGGGTCTGGGAAAGGCTTTCAGTGAGGCTCTTTTGAAAAGAGGGGCTAAGGTAGGGTATTTACCATGTTATACGCTTGTCAAACAAGTATCGGGATAAGTGTGTCAATCCATATCATGATTTGAACTCCCCTCTGAAATGTGTCCTAAATATAATTCGTATGTTTGCAGGGATGTTTAGAAATGCGGTTGGTACATGCAGGCCTACATTTTGACACAAATGTACACTAACGATATTTGGTTATCTGTTTTTTTCCATGGTGTGGAAAACTATGACCCTCCATGAAACTCATACACCCATAGGTCACAGACCACTAAATAAGACCATACTCAATAAATAGTAAATTTACTAAGCACATCTTGAGAAAAGTATATACCCTAATATTCGCTGTAACAAATGACCCATGCACCATACCAAAATGGCTTGGCCTCTAAGCTCAAACATATAAAAGATCAGCATACATTAAATTTATTGCGCGACGGTCAGGTATTAAGGTCATGCCACCCAATGCCAAATGGAAATGTTTTTTGTTGTTGTTTTTTACGCCCGTCAATTTTGACGGAACGGAGTATGACGTCGTCCGTCCGTTAATTTTTCTTGTGGAGAGATTTTGCTGGATCGTTTCTAAATTTACCACACATTATCGTCACAATGTGGAGATGTGCATGTGACCTTTTCGACGATATTCCAGAGATAGGCCCCTTGAACGTCGCAGAAACTAATTCCATCAGCTACCCTTTATTGTGAACGCAACTCACCAAAGAGGCATTTCTGGATTCTTTTCCAATTTGCCACACATTATTGTCACCATCTGAAGATATGCATGTGGCCTTTTTGAATCCATCCGATGTTTTTTTCCAAAGTTATGCCCCATGAACATAAACAAAATATTGTATCTTTTCATGTGAACGCGACAGAGCAAAGAGCTTTTGCAGCCGATTCTTTCCAAATTTGCCGCACATTATTTTTACCACAGGAAGAGGTGCAAGTGACCTTCTTCATCCGACATTTTCTTCAAAATTATGCCTTTTCATCATCGAAAAACAAGAACACTTCTGTCTGCTGCCTTCTCTGTTGAACACAATTAAAATACATGACAAACCATTTCCAGTGAGGTATAATATTGGCCAATCAATGTTCGCCGGAAATCAAATCCTGATTATAATTATTGATCCATAAAATGGTGGTGTGTGACCTATAATAAGAAACTATAATAGCCAATTGTATTCATGTGGAAATACAAAAGAGATGATTCAACTACTTGCAAACTTATCCATGGTCACCTAAATAGTGCTATTTTCCTTAATGATGTAGGCTCTTGACCAGCGAACAACTTATTTATTTCTCCCCAAAAGAAAGTTTAACAACTTTTGTTCAGGGTTTTTGTTCTGCATAGTTAGTGACGTTTGCTACGGTACACAGAATTATACCTGCACACACACGCGGGTTACTCCATGATATTGACAATATACCACGCTTTAAATAACTTTGTAAAATCCCATAGTAACTATTCAAGGGCCATGCATAGCAGACCCACTACATGTACGTCGAATAACTATTGAGGAGTTTCATTTCAAGTGTGATATATTTTCAATATCACGGAGTAGTGGTAGTTATTAGAGCATTTCCACAAAGTGGATGCTCTTATGTTTTCATGAGAAACGGATCCGCCGGATCCGCCGCCGCCGCGACTTCAAACGTGAATATCTCTGAAACAGTTAAATATTTTCGAGTCAGACTTTGTGTGCTATCTCCTTAGGCCTGGGAAATTTGTCTGGTTGTGTTTTGATAGCCGCTGCTCACCACTAGGTGGCGTTATAGTCAGAGCATAGGTGAACCTTTCTGTGACGATTTCGTCAGAACAGCTTGCCCGATTTCTTCGAAATTTTATTACAATGGTCTTGAAGGATAGGCAATGTGCTGAAAAGGTTTTGGTGTAGCTGGCTTAATTTTTAAGTTTTTGCGTCTCAAAAAAAAAAGTTTTTCGTGAAATGACAATTTACCAATTCGCTTGGAGAAATATTTAAAAACTGTTCTATTCTAGGCTGCTAAGCATAAATATAGGATTGCTGACATGATAATTCCCTTTCGGTGGGAACCAAATTGCCATTCAAATGAAATATCTCAATTATCTGACTTAACATCAAAACCTTCTTAATCATTATCATGATTCATTTTTTTTTTCATTGAACTCTTATGTGCCTTCTCCCTAGGGCATTATATTTCACCTGCTTGTTTTTCGTGGTATTTGGTCATCACTAGGTGGCAATATAGACTTGAATTCAGGTAAACATGTATAACATGATATCTTCTAAACAACTTGTTTGATTTCCATGAAATTTGAGTATAATGATCTTGCAAGACAGGCAAATGACTGGCAAGATTCTGGTGATGTTGGCGAAAACATGAAGGCACGTTTTTGCGTCTCAAAATGAGATTTTTTTCACAAAAATAAAAATTTACTTCTTTGAATCAGGAAAAAGTAATTCTAATTTGCCTAACATGAATATAACATTCCCAATGTTATAATTCACATCCCTTGTGAGCCAAATGGCCATTTTTTTAACACGTGAAATTCTCAGGACTTAGTCCAATACCTACATTCCCCGGCCAGACCTGGGGATTTTGCTTCATCGTGTAGCTTTGTGATATTTGTTCACCATTGGGTAGCACTGCAGACAGTAGACTTATACAGCACAAGTTTATTATTGTGATCTTGTTAGACAAAGGATTTTAAAAAATTGACCTCCCATATGGATTTCGTGACCCATCAACATAATGCTTTATTTATATTTCATAATGCATTCTTTTTTACAATTCATAATTTAATTAACATTATAGTTTAAAAATGGATTGAAAGGACATTGGTGCTGCTAGCACTGGCATATATGTGGCAGTGGGGGTTTTTACAGCTACACTATCAGCTAGGCCTACATAGTGTATACCTGTACATGTATGTTGTGCATTAAAGTGGTTAATCTGAAGTGGTTGACTTATTTGCATAATGCAATAACATAAGGGGCCTAGTGCTTGTGTCAACAAAGTAAACAGAATCAGTGCTTCTCTCTCCAATACTGATAATAATAATCTGATCCTGTTTGAACAGTGGTATGGTTATCCCAATAATCAATTTTCAATGAGTAAAATCACAAATTATCACTTCGTTAATGCTCATTTGTTTTTTGTTCATCTGAAGATCCCCAGAATTTGCTTGAAACTTGAGAGATGAAATGTCACATACATGTACCATTGCATTTTGACAGCATAGTTATACAACTGTTAACTATTTTTTAGACTGAAAAATTGGAAAGATTTTTGAAGTGGAACTTCTACATTCTTGCTATATGGCACATCTCACCTGGGAAATTTTTGTATATAATTTAAGTAAAATGGTTCTGGTGCATTTTGACAGAATATTTAGACTTCGAAGATAATATGGAATGATGCCTCAAATGGAACTGAACTGTCCATGTCATTTGTGTCTCTGTCTGTCTGTCTGTTCATCTTTCTGGTCATACCACATATGCAGATAGTGATGGATCAGAAGCCTTATGAAAATGACTTCACCTGTTTTATTAAGGTTAAATGTAACATTAGCAGTAATTTTTAAAGAAGTTAAGACAGGCTCTCCAAATTCATAATACATGTGCAATTGGTCCAGTTGACTAAACCTATTTTTTTCAAGGTTATATACTTTATATTATGATATAACATGAAATATAGCTTGGCTTTCTAAATTAATACCACATATGCAACTGATGATGGACCCGGAGTGCATGAATATGTCTGACTTCAAAAACTGTATGTTATGTCACATACTTTTAGCTGTCAACAAACACTTAAAATCTAACATTCTTATCATCAACATTGTTGTTGTTCGCGTGTGTTGCAACAGCCTCATGCTTCAACAGTAAATTAAACCATGACATATCGGCTGAACTGGTGAAACATCCACCATTTCCAAGCTCTGACGTACCACGTCACTGTGGGTACCATGACACAGTGATAGATCACACAGTCAGTGAAGGTTCCCGATTTATGTTGAATGCCGTTGTTGCCTAAGTACTATTAGCAGCATTGCTTCAATGCATTTTGCTGAGAAGAACAGGACTTTCATAATGTGATGTTTAGCACTGTAATATCACTTGTCTTTATTGCACCATGTAAGCAACCTGTTTGTCTCTTGTGCGCTGTCCTCAGTGTTTTATAGGGTGGATGGAGGGTGTCTGGTTCCATGCTGCTTCAAAGATTTCTTCTTTTAAGTAGCAGGAACACAACTGGGCTGGGTGGTGCTTAGTTGGTTCGTCGTGATAAAGCTGAAATATTGTTGAAAGCGACGTTAAATTCTGTTCACTCAATCACTAAGCGACCTGTGTGTGTCTTGTGTGCTATCCTCAGAGTTTTATATGGTGGATGGAGGTTATCTGTTTCCATGCTGCTTCAAAGATGTCGTCTTTAAAGTAACAGGAATGCAATTTCACTTGGCTGGGTGGTGCTTAGTTGGTTCGTCGCAATATAGCTGAAATATGGTTGAAAGCGACGTTAAATTCTATCCACTCACAATTAGCAGCATTTTACAACAACAACAGTTCGCTGACTTCCAGTTGTCTCATCTTCATTTGCTGGCATTGTTTCAGATAGAATACAACTGCTTATTTCATACAATCAGGAACGAAAAAAAAGGTTGAAATCTTAATGTTCCAACTTTTGTAGAGAAATAAAAGGGGCAATTTGAAATTTTATTTTTATTCTGATATTCAATTTTTCAATGTTGGCGGGTCCGTGAAACACAAAATTAAGTTTTGTACTGCCTCACACTGGATTTCGCCCATTAGTAAAGAAATCCCTTCTCAGAGGCGCTACTACCAGGGATGATTCCCGATTACTCATCCTCCATGGGTATATGCCCCACCCTCTGTCCCATTCTTAAAAAAATTGCCACACCTATTATGTAGAGGGTGTGCCCATTTTAGGGAGATCTAAACCCTGTGAGTACCAATTTATGTGTTACACATGTATTCGGGGAAATGCTCTTCGCCCGTGTTTCACACGAGCTTTCATTTTAGTTTGTTAGACACAAACACAAAAACAAATATGCGGAGCTAATAATTGATTTTTGACAAGCTCCAAAGTAGAAGACTAATTAAAATAGACCGACGTTAGTAGCTGTACAAGAAGATGATTATTACCGTCATGATACCCAAGTTTGTTTGTCCATATGTGTTGTAGGTTTGCGTTGCTGACGTCAATTCCGAAAGAGGGCAGATAACTGTAAAAGACTTTATACAACAATATGGCGACGACAAGGCCATTTTCGTCAAATGTGACGTGACGTCACCTGAAGATATGAAGAGTAAGCCAGTGATTTCGTTCCATAAATGCAGCTCGCAAATTCGTTGACATCCGTATTTGCCGCTCCATGCTCTAGTGCACAGCGCCGGCAAGCGCGTGTTCAAGCTTGGGTAGCGCTGGTGAGATTTAACACGGTCATTTATCTCCTTATATAGGATTAATATTCCGAATTTGAAATCATCAAAACTGTTATGTAAGTATACAAAATAGATCCCTTTAGTCTAGTTCTCATTGAAGGTCTTGCCATGCGCAGAAAGTAGGCATGGCTTGCTCTGCTAATCAGGTCTCAAGAAAAGAGCCAATCAGGCTTTGGGGAAAGGTGGTATTCAAAAGTGACCAACGGAATGCGCCGGTCGTGCAAAAACTGACCAACGTGCGCTGGTGGTCCTGATTTGTTCTCATTGATAGTGTTGCCATACGCAAAGGAAAATATCTCAAATATAGCTCGAGCTGCTTGTCAATTGCAAATACTAGCCCCTCGATTACTTTACCGATTTTGTAGTAGGGGCCTAATTTTGGATTTCACACCTCGGCGAACTATCCGTATCTGCGAGAACACTGAACGACCGAGTATAAATGGGCTTAAAAGACCTTTTAAGAACTGGGCCTATGGCACACCGACCACCAACAGTTGGGAGGTGTGACGAAAGTGGATGTACGTCGTGTTCTGCATAAGCAACACCCAAGAAAATCCATTCATTCATCCATCAGGGAGTGGGAGCGATTATTCCAAGGACTGGTACGAAAAGCTCCCCCCTCATCTCCCCTCGACCGGGTCCATTGCACTAACCAGATGGTCGATACTTGGTGTAAGAACGCATTGTTGAGGCTTTTGTTGAGGCTTTTGTGCAGCTGAAAAGGGTCACGTCAAGACGCATTGTTGAGCTCAGACAGGCTATTGTAGGCTTTGTCTTGTGCGTTCTTACACCAAGTATAAACCAACCAGATTAACTACCGGTAGTTCTACAATTTCATCCTACTGGTTATATTGTATATTTCAGATGCCTTCAAACTGACCAAATCAACCTTTGGTGGTCTGGATATCGTATGTAATAACGCTGGTATCGCTCACGAAGGGAAGTGGGAGCTGGTAATTCAAACCAACCTGGTAATATCCATCTTTCGTCGTTAATGAACCTGAATAATATATTTCTACCCCGGCCAATATTGGTGTTACATCGATCAATATTGGTTTTACACCGGTCAATATTGGTTTTCCACCGGTCAATATTAGTCTTACCTCGACCATTACTGATTTCACCCTGGCCAATGTTTGACCCTAGCAAGGCCAATATTGGTCTTACCTCGACCATTATTGATTTCACCCTGGCCAATGTTTGACCCTACCAAGGCCAATATTGGTCTTACCCTGGTGATTATTGGTCTTTCCCCGGCCAATATTGTTTTTCGCCGGCCAATGTTGGTCTTATAACGGCCAATATTGGTCTCACCCTGGCCAACATTGATCTTACCCCGACCAATATTAGTCGTGGGTTATTGTCGCCGTTATAGTCCGCTCTAACAGCCAAATTTTCTTTGATAAATCTGCAATATTCGACTTAAGTTGTGTCGCGTGAAACGGGAAAATACGACAAAATGTCATATGAACAAAACATATATTCTCATACATACCACCAACTTTACCTCGAAGAATTGTATTTTTGTAACATCTTTTTATCCCAACAATGCTTTTTTACATGAGAAATAATATAGACGACGCGGAATCACATTTCTCTCACGTACTCGTTTGCCTATACATATAAATATAATCTCCCACTCATGGTGTACGAAGTAAAGGTCAGCAAATATATTTTCTGTGATATATCTTAAAATGTAAAAAACGCGACAAGACATGTCCCTCGAGGTTGGTTACTTTTTTGTTCCAAAATTGGGACGACGCCCTACAACACGGCTCATTCTGTCCATTACATGAATGCCTAAGATCACCAAGCAGAGATCACTCGTGTAACCAATCATGAAACCGAAGCCTATTGGATATAAGTGACCTTGACCTATTTATTTTCGGATACCTGAGTCAAATTGATTTCACCATACATCGATCTACAATTGCAATAAAACAAATAATGTCCACCGTTCACCAAATTCAAACCGAAAGTGAAACTGGTCAGGATCATCTTTAACGCCTTCTGATATTCGCCATTGCTGGGGATATCCCAGACACCACCAGCTATTAACAGGTTAGAGAGAACTACCTCTTTAAAATGGAGGTAAAAAGGTCGTTTTGTGCATAATACAGTCAATAATATATCCAACAAAGAAACAACCGCCTTAGGCGACCATGGGTGTATATATCGGCACCGGATAGCATTTAAAAGAAAATTGTTTTGTTCTCTATTAATGTTATCTGGCCTGGGTGTGTACCGCCGCTAGAGTGCTGGAATTCCTCTAAAAAATGTTGAAAAAACATCCAACTTGGCAGCCAAGATGACATCACAGTGCCTCATTTTCAAACCGGGCATTTTTGGATAATTTTTCGATTTTTTTATTTATGTGATGTGAAATAAAATAGCTTTTGCCCACTTTTCCTTGCAGAAAAGCAGGACTTTGAAGAAAATGCTCGAAAGCTATACAAATAGGTTCAAAATGAACCCAATATCACAAACTGCAAAGTCACAGAACGTCAGCTCTTGGGTTTTTGTCGTTCCGGAAATAGGAGAAAAATCAATAGGAGGGGGAGTAGCCCCCACCAGGCCGGGGTAGAGTCAAAAAGCAGATTATGCACACTTTCGTTGGATAATAACTATTGCGACTATATATCAGCCAAGTCGCCTGAAGATTATCGTGTAAATAAATAATATTTAGTAAAAACGACCGTTTTGCCCCTAGTTTAAAAATGTAGTTCTCTCTAATCTGATAAATCGTTTTCATAGATATTTCTGAAATAGATGTATAACCTATTTGGTGTTGTTTCAAAATGAATATATATTTATTTTAGACAGGAACAGTGAGGGGGACTATGTTAGGTATAGAGCACATGAGGAAAGACAAAGGTGGCAAAGGAGGTGTTATAGTTAACGTGGCTTCATTAGCAGGTGCGTGTCTATTGGGTTTTTTTTATCCGAAATTCTTTACTATCGCCTGCCAATTGGAGAAAATTAACTATATAAATGCTGCGCCATTGTTTTCAGTTCTAAACCAAGAGCCGTTTCGTGGTAGATACGTTTGTATAGTTTCCCCACGACAGATCAACCTCGGCCGAGGGATGTGGCTCTATACTGACAAGGATTTGTCGTTTAATAACATTTATCTTAATGAAATTTGCCATGGATATTGTGCCGATCTAATATCATTCGTATCTATTATTTGAGCAAGCTTTACATCCTCGGATGTATGTTCTATTCGCATTAATTAACCCAAACGGCATCCGTTTGAATCTGTATAATCCCAGTAACGTTTAAATGATTGTTTATTCCTTATTATTCTTTTATTGGTATCATTGCCAGTACACTAGGCTAAAATCGAGTTTTGAAAAATAGCGAAACATTCAAACTTTGGCATGAATCTCTTCAGAAATCGACATTGGCATCGCATCAAAATGTGTGACGCCGTGCAACTTCCTAAAACCAATTACAGGGGTCGAATTTTCTTGTCTATCGGAGAAGTCAGTGCAGTGAAACATCGGGTTCAATGATTTCCATGTCGCTCATTTCTTGCGCTTTAAAGGTATCTACACCTGTGTAGGCACGAGATACGGCTTCAGCTGTATCAGCTCAGATGATGTGAGATTAATGGCGAACTCGTTGAGTGACGTCAGATCAAGCATAACCGAGAAAATAACTTGGAGATCGTAAATGTGTGGTGCCGGTCCTCTCGTTCGATAATTTCCGAGCTACACGTCATGTTCGAAATCTATAGACCTCACCCCTGTTTAGAATCATTTGGCGATATATAACACCGTACATATGTACAAAATTTGTTATAAGACTGCCTCTGTTCAAAAGTTATATATTTTCGACTTTTAAGAAAACTTATAACTTTAATTGTCCACTCATGCACATTTGAAATTTATGCTGGCTGTTGTGCGAATAAAGTCTTCCGATTGTTGAGGCGAAAATTATTTTAAGGACGACGGCTGAATATTGAATGTCGGATCGGACGCCTGTAAAAAGAAAAGACGAGCAATTGATAGAGCAATATATGTATATTATTTATCCATACAGCTTTTTGTGCAATATCTGTCAATATTACAGGATTAATACCAAGTAGCAATGTGCCAGTTTATTCTGCAGCAAAGCACGGTGTGGTGGGCTTCACGAGGAGCTGGGCTGTAAGTATGGCAACGGCCCTACTATATTCTTGAATTGAGACTTTACGTCATGAACGTGATTCTCCAGTGTTTGATAGACCTACTCTTGCAATTCTTCATTAGTTACTGCGCATGTCTGCTTCCTGATTTGCTACGATTCATAGTTCGATGCAATATATAAATATAGCTTTTGTGTGACCAGGATTTTTGAAAAAAATACTCAAATCGTATTTATCTAATCAGGTCAATGGCATAATATTTCGTGAAATGAATCAGAATATGATCTGTTTATCAACTTCGTTGTGATTGGTTCGCTCAAAAAGTACTACATACTGATCGGTCGGTTTTGAAATGTGACAGAGAGCTGATTGGTTAGTTGAAACTATTTGACAACCAATGGCAGTTCCAAATGTTGAACCAATGCTCAAAGTTTCACATACGTCAAATTAGTTCTCCTTGTTACAAGTGTGAACCAGCTGTGAATAGCTGAATTATGATTGTCGTTGATTTTTTTATTTAGGACAGTCGCGATTGCGGAAAGATGGATATCAAGTTCCACGCCCTGTGTCCAGCTTTTGCGAAGACCGAAATATTAATACCACAAAAGGGTAGTGTTTTGGATAGAGAGAGAGGGGACAAAGCTGCTCAGGCTTTTGGAATCATGAGGTATCGTAGTCACTGTTTTCAAATACTATCGGTTCTGTGCTCCAGCTCGAACTTATACATCCTCTTTCACTGGGGTATTTTTCCCCCTCACTGAGATATAGTAATACCGCCTCAACGATGGATAGTAATATCCCAGAACTGACAACTATTTTGTGTAGGATTCCCGCGCACCACACAGCCCGAAATGAAATAAACAAAAACTTATCTTACGCCAACTGCCCCACAGCGCATGATCCGTTTCACAGGCTGACTCCGCTTTACGCTGGTCCCCAATAGCGGAAGAAGACCTTCGCGACGTGGCTATGACGTATAGTCCTTCTGTTTTGCACATGAGCCAACTACTTTTCGTATGCTCTGTCCATATGAACGGGTTAATAATATCAAGATCATTTTTTAACGCTACTGAGGTATAATGCAGAAATGAAAGTAATCAGTATGTTCATCAAATATCGCTTTTACCATATAAAAGCCTAGATAATAGATGTCACTTCCGGTGGTGTGCTGCTCCGGCGGCACTATTGTCCGAAAATCTGGAACGGTAGGTTACAAGCGTCTAGTCCGTCATTCATAATTCAGCCGTCGTCCATTAGTCTCCGCGTCCATAATCCGAAGACCTATTCCATATTCCATATAACAGTATTAGCACCAAATTCAAAAAGACAATCATAGTATAAATAAACAAAGGCTTGTTTCCTGCAAGAGAGAAGCGGTCAACAGTTTTCAATGATGCCGGCAAGATATCATGATGTTCCAAAAATATCAAATCCGTATCGCTGATCAGTATTCTTAATCCATAATATTCGTTGTAAAGTCGTCATCTAAAGAATGATGTATCTCAGTCACGCTTTGATTGTGACTGTTCATATGAGTACCATGAGGATCTTGAAGTACATGGGTTCATACGGCCCCTAGCCCCGGATTAAGCGGAATTAGACACAAGTTACGAAACGTAGCGCCATAGATCTTGTACGCTAAGTTCGTATTTTGCTATCGGCATGCGATATGTATCGCCAAATTTGAGAAACTTTGAGTGGAGGCGCCTGGTGGAATAGCCCTGTTTTATAAGTTTCTGCAACAATGTTTTGTGACGTTGATTAAAATCGTCACATTTAACACAGGATCTAGCAAATGCTACTAACCGAGATATGTATAACTGGAGTATGCAGACTGGGGTATAACTGTGCCCCAGAGAGGTGGTTGCGCCAGACTTAGGCATTATTAGCTGATATTTTCTTGTTGTTTTGTCTACCATAGCTCGGTTGACTGTCTACTGGTAAAGTGTACACGCGACGGTCAAGTAATGATCAGTTAACTCCTATTGTTCCAGTAGTGGCAAGGTGGAGTGAGCCTGTATTTCCAATGGAACATGCGCTGTGGAGAGTTTGAATGTAATATATTATAACGTTCGCAATTCAATCGTAGTCGAACATATTCTTTTATTTTATTGTTCGTTGACACCTGTCAAGAATTTATATTTCCTTTATATTTCCCCCAGTACCGATCACGTGGCTGATGCGTTTATGCAGCTGATTGAGAAGGAGGGCACAACTGGGGACGTTTTAGCCGTAACGTTACAGAAAGGACTGGAATGGATTCCTGCCCCGATGACGTCGAAAACGTACATTGATTTCGAGTAACAAGTTGACAATGTCGTTCCGTGTGTGTAATAACCTAACTGTACCGCCAGAGGGCGTAAGTTTAGGTCCTCATCTCTTACCACTGACTGAAAAATTTGGAGGAAAGAGGTAAACTACCACAGACGTTCAAGTTGGTTGATAATTATTCCAGGACCAATCGAGTCTCTTTAGAATGCGAAGTAGTCTGCATGTACCTCATACTAGAATCTTGCATTTTGATTGGAAGAGCACAGAATATCTATTCAAAGATATGATATGTTTTTGGAGAATTATCTCTCTAGGAACGGAACTCATCTTTGAATAGTCCTTTTCTGGAGAGTACTTCACTCCAGGAGGAACTATTGGCAAAGGTGTTGAGAAGTTGGACTATTGCACCAAGGTATTTCCAATACAAGTGGATAAGACATTCAGCCCTCTGGGAATATCGCCTCCTGAGGACACTGTAGAGAGATGGATCCTTTTGTACTCGGCAATAATTTATACGTATATATCGAAATAAATATCTATAGCAATGATTCAGATTTCAAATCTTTGGTCATGCCCAAATCGAAAGGAGCTGGTCTGGGATCAGACATATTACTGTGCCGGTGTGATGGATAAGAATGTCCTGGTGATTTGTGTCCCTTTTCATATCCTTTTCTATCGTCCCCAATGAGAAGAAACGTGTCCTGGTTGGATTGGGAAATAGGACCCGGACACTCTTAGCCACCGAACATTCTTAGCCTCACACCGGCTTTCAAACTGGATGAACAAATCCGGTGTGTATATATATTAGCCCGCCACTTCTCTTCAAAGGAAGTTTCTAATGTATAAATAGAGGCGAGATCTCATTGACCGCGAAACCATCTGAATTTGAAGGATTGTGTTACTGATTGTCTGACCTTTTTATCCGGTCACCCTTTTACAAGAAATGACGTAGCTACTGAGAAAAACGGCATCATACACAATCGGTGTGTACATGAAGGTTCTGGTTGGCTCGTCTCTTATTCATAGATGGAATTTACATCTCGGATATTGAAGACTTTAGCTCTGGCCTAGCATATCAAGGCTAGTTCGAAATTGGGCCCGATGTATGAAGATAGCCTTGTGATATTTTTATAAGCCAACTTTATAACGAACATACTGATTACTTTCATTTATATCGTTGCCTTTGAAACTAATCTGTTGCATGATGCTATATTTTGGAAACATTATTGTCGTTTTCAAGGGGTTATGAATGGATTTAATTGAAGACTTTAGCTCTGGCCTAGCATATCAAGGCATCTCAATTACTGTATAGTGTATATAAGGAGGCTCTGCGTATTTGTTCCAATGACGGACCCACTCTTTGACTCTTCACTTGAAATAAATTACTTGATAACTGCTTACTGTGATATATCATAACTTGGTAACCCAAATTCAAATAGCGAAATTCGTTTAAATTCGGAAATAAATGTTATTTTTGTTATATTTCGACAATGTGTCTGTACATATAGGGATTAACACGTGTCCCTCATCCGTCCATGAGTGAGTGAGTGAGGCGTACCCAACGCCCGTCTTGATGCATGGACGCACAAACGTTGGTGAGTGTGTGAGGGAGTGAGTGATCATATAAGGTCGTGTGTACACCATTAACCTCAGTCTGTGTCCACCCCTTGCGCCTTAATAATAATACCATGATACAAGGATGACAGGTCAGTCATTTTATTCTCCCCTCCAGTATATCATACCCACGCTGGGGGAGCAGCATTAGGTATGTTTACAATTCTCGTATGGTCTTGTCCAATCAGAAGCCGTCGTTTAAGAAAGTTCAATCTTCGGCCAGGGTCGCTTTTGGCCTAAGCATCGTCGGGCGCTCCAGGATACCGTTGAGGCATGTCCTAAAACAGTTGTTTGCGCATTCTGATCCCACTTTCCAGGGCCTCGGTGGTTGGTAAGCCCAGATCCTCTTCCAAGTGACGCTTGATCTTCATGATGGACCTGTGTGTGGGGTCGCCTTTCATTTCAAGCGGCAGCAGGCTATACTCTTCATAGATCGCCATGGCTGTTTTCCTGATCGGGCGTATTTGGATGTACGCCTGTTGTAAGTTATCATGTCCGGCGTCATTCGATTACCGCAGCATGGGTATTAATAGCTTAATGCACAATACGATCCCAAAAGGTAGGTTCTTCCTCACTTCCTTGGGACGTAGGCTGACTATCTGGGGTCAAGCTCTTCGTATCGGTAAATAGACTCTCAGCAGTTTCTGTTTCGGTATCATTATCTGCCTCCTCGGTGGGCTACGCAGTCTTCAATCCCATGTATATTCTTCTGGTGTCGCATCATATCGTAACGTCTGGTGAACGTGCGTTCGCACTCAGATCATGTATAAACCATGTTGACGGTTGAACGTCAAGTGTGCACGCTTTTGGAGTACGCTTGCTTTCATATACAGTAACGCCCTCCAACGCCCAGCCCAACACCTCAGCGCCCTGGTGAAATAGCCCAGAAGCTCTGATTTTTCTAAATGTTCCACACATGCACACGCACCTGTGGTGCATCCGTACCCTGGTGTACCGTATGCTCTACGGGTTATAGGAGACTGGGTGCACCGCAGTTGCGTGCGCATGCGTGCGATGACGTCAGTTCCGGCTCGAAGACCTCGGAGCTCTTATGCGCGCGATGACGTCACTTCCGTCGATGTCCAGTGATGACGTCTCTGCCATCAAGGGTCAGGGGCCAATGGTCAAAATATGTGCGTGTGATTGGATAAAGGCGTAAAGGCGTTACGATATGGCGTAAAGATAAGGCGTTAAGGCGTTGAGATAGGGCGTTAAGGCGTAACAACGGGCGTTGACGGGCGTCACTGCATTTCGATGAATTAGTGCCAATTCCATGGAATATCTAGAAAAATCAGAGCTTCTGGGCTATTTCACCAGGGCGTTGAGGCGTTGAGCTGGACGTTACTGTCTATACAATCAAGCGTATTCCAAAATCGTGTACCCAGTCACAACACCCTTGTGTTCGACCAGCCCTTCACCATTACAGATCGGTCATCCCTGGACACGGTATTGGACCAACTAGAGACCTTGGATAGCTTGAAATGGCCTCGACAACAACGCCTCAACACCAAATATCAGGTGGAGATGACGACGAATGTTACGTTTTACGTGACTAAAATGATGGACCACCCGATCCTTCGACCTCATGTCATCGACTTTTCCTCCCTATAAATAAGAGAGACAGTCACATCTTGTGCCATTCACGTACTGACCATGACGGAGCATATAATACGGGCGTTTCTCAGCTTGACCCCCGAGGTCTTCCTGTGCGTCTATTCGAATAAGGTCGATATCATAGAGGAGGGAGGCCTCGTAATGCGGACCCTACACAACCGCGCCCGGCACACATTCGTCTGTCCCGGGAGGGCAAATTCAAACGGGTGTTGTCTGGCGAACTGGACGGCGACCTCATCCACTTGTGTCACGATATGTACCTCCGACGCGGTCCCTTCTTTGCTCAATTGGCTCGGTTAGTTGGGGGTACAGTGCATTTTACCCTTCACCCTGTTCTATGGTCCGCGTTGGAAGATGTCGTGGCGGATGTGGATGAAGTGCTTACAGAGGAAGAGCGGTCATCAGACGAGTTGGAATTCCTCAACAGACCCTTCCAACAGTTTCTGAAAGCCCAGGAGGTCTTCTTCTTTCACACGTACAACGAGATGAAGGACTCGATCGTCGAGAAGTTCGATCTGACGTTCAAAGGCCGCATGTATAAATATTTCACGTACAAGAATACAAAGCGGTACATCGATGTTCTCCCCCAGCTGGTGGAGTGTTACAATCGGGCCTATCACCGGAGTATTCAGGGAGCACCCATCACCGTCACCAAACGCAATGAAGCCCAAGTCCGGCGTGTCTTGTACCCCATGCAACCCCAACCACGACCGAAGGGGGTGTTCAAGGTCGGGAACCATGTACGGATCAGTAAAGTCAAGGGCAAGTTCGAGAAGAGTTACCTCCCCAACTGGAGCGAAGAGCACTTCCTGATTAAACGCCCCATACCCCGAGAACCGCGCGTCTGTGCACTGGAGGATCTTCAAGGGGAACCGTTGCAAGGAACGTTTTACGGGCAAGAATTACATCCCGTGATGAAAATAGCACAAAACTACTACACTGTGGAACGCATCCTGAAAACCGAGCGACGCCGAGGTAAGACGGTGCATCTCGTGAAATAGCAAGGCTGGCCCAGTTTCTTCCATTCCTGGGTTCCAAACAACCATATGAAAGAATATAAAAGCAGACACCGCCGTCATCCTTCATTCTACGTTCGACCATGAACACGGGGCTATGGACAAACAGCAGCTGCCTCTGAAAACAGCATATCTCAAAATGCGCGAAGCGCAAGTGGGCTTTGTGGAGACATTGCTAACCCTGCTGGGCATTTTATATGGAGGTGTGTTTTACGACGTAGACTATCTCAGCACTCTTCTCAGCCCACCAAAAACACAACCACCAGCAGTGAGCGCAGGTCAGACGAATGTACAGACCCCCTCCACGTTAGCACCCATTAAACCCGTGATCGAAACGAGCCGCGTCATCACCACCACACAGAGTATAAGTTAGGTCAACATGGAATTCTACACCAAGTATTGCAGTGTCTACTACACATTAAAACTCGCGGGATTTCATTACCCACAGTAAACGCCGTAACGTACCGACAACGGCGACCAACGTTGTTGCACTCCCGGTTCGCTCGTACCAAACTTACAGGAGCAGGTTACCACGACAGCGGATACACCTCCAACCATGGACCAGAGGTGGCAACATCCCTTCACCTCCATCATCGCAGGACCAACGAGCTCAGGCAAAACACACTTCGTTCAGAAACTCCTTCAACACGCCGACAACATGATTACACCACCCATTGCCTGAGTTGTGTGGCGTTACGGAAAATGGCAGGCGGCGTACGCAGCAATACCCAACATCACGTTCGTGGAAGGTCTACGCAACCTGGCTGATTTGCAACGGGACACCTTGGTGATCGTGGATGATCTCATCATGCTCATGGGGGAGGCTGACGCTCGGGTCACCCAACTCTTCACCAAAGGTAGCCATGATCGCCGTCTCAGCATCATCTACATTGGGCAGAATCTGTTCAATGAAAACAAAGAGCATCGAAACATCAGTTTAAATGCCCACTACCTTGTGGTGTTTAAAACCCCGAGAGATACCACTCAACTGCTGCACCTGGCGAGACAGATGTTCCCCGAACGCACTCAGTTTGCATTGGAAGCCTTCTTTAATGGACGATGGCTGAATTATGAAAGACGGACTAGACGCTTGTAATTTAGAGATGCGATAACCCCTCAGCACGGGTATATTCTCTTCGACCTGAAGCAAACCACCCCGACTACCTTCGACTATGGACTGGTATCTTCCCCGGAGAAACCCACCACGTGTACATGCAAAAATAATGTAAACACACCCACAGTGGCTCCCCCAGCTGGGGGATGTGTTTGATGATGGGGATAATAAAATATATAGAACACACCATCATTGTTCATATTGTCTTTGTTGACCCATAATAAAAAGGGTAGGGTTGAGGGGTCCGGCATTAGATGTACATGATGTCCGCACGAGTACGGAAGCACGCCCCGACGCTCCGTGTATTGAAGATGGCCCCACCCGAGTTGGTCCGAACCATTGTACGCGGCGCGGACCCTGGCCTTGTACGCTGTCTATGCGAGATCGGGCACAACCTGTTAAAAGGCAACAGAGCCAGTATGGGTCTATTCACCCCATCAGACCTACCTTAACTTTTCAAAAAAAATTCACCTCTTAGATTCGAGACCCCTCACATCGTGTTCTACAGCTCGAGACGAAGAAAACAAGATGCCACACCTCAAAGTAAAACCCACAAGAAAAAAAATGACCACCCCTATCCCATACATGCATTCTCCGTATAGATTAACATGCAAATGTTCGAATCAGGGGAGATCACAAGGAATTTGCCCCAGAGGTTTCGCCTAGTCCAAGCTGTCTTCCTTGCCTCCAGATGGCAGCACGATCGATGCCAAAAGAGGAATTCCAACATCAGCGCCGCCATTTTGTGGGTTTTTTTTGCGGAGATATACTGGACACGACACGCCCGACCCCGTGGTCGCATTGATCCTACAAGCGTCTAGTCCGTCATTCATAATTCAGCCGTCGTCCATTAAAGAATATCCGCGTCCATAATCCAAAGACCTATTCCATATTCCATATAACAGCATTAGCACCAAATTCAAAAGGACAATCATAGTATACATAAACATAGGCTAGTTTCCTGCAAGAGAGAAGCAGTCAACAGTTTTCAATGATGCCAACAAGACATCATGATGTTCCAAAAGTATAAAATCCGTATCGCTGATCAGTATTCTTAATCCATAATAATCGTTCTAAAGTCGTCATCTAGAGAATGATGTATCTCAGTCACGCTTTGATTGTGACTGTTCATATAAGCACCATGAAGATCTTGAAGTACATAGGTTCATACGGCCCCCAGCCCCGGGTTAAGCGGAAGTTACGAAACGTAACGCTATAGATCTTGCTCGCTACGTTCGTATTTTGCTATCAGCATAATAATATAATAATAATATATCGCCAAAATATATCATAATAATTATTATATCATAATGTAATTATGATATCATTATTATGATATAATTATTATATCATAATGTACCGCCAAATTTGAGAAACTTTGAGTGGAGGCTCTTGGTGCAATAGCCCTGTTTTATAAGTTTCTGCAACAATGTTTTGTGACGTTGATTAAAATCGTCACATTTAACACAGGATCTAGCAAATGCTACTAGGCGAGATATGTATACGCCATATGCAGGTCCCACTGGAATATCACTGTTCAGAAAGGGACAGTTTACGATGTCGAAATTGTAATCATCGCTTTTGTCATAAAGTCGACGAGAGAGAATGCCCGCTTCATTTTTATAGACATTAATATATCTACGATCAGTTTTCTTGAACACAGATACTATTAATGAACTTAGACGGTCAATAAGGTCCTGATGAGGGATTGTAGTAGTAGAGTCGAGAAATCCCATGTGGATACGGTATGTGACCTTTAGCATCAAGTTCTTCCGTAAGACATTTTGAGTTTTTCAATATCCACATACATTCAACGCCAGACTTTTTAGAACTAGCGGCGCAATAGTCACAATACAATCGTACAACACCTACAGGTTATCTTTATTACTATAAGTTTTACTTCCCATGAAGTCATGTATTTTTTTCGTGCCAATAGGGCACTCCCTTCTCTCGCTGTATGGCTATGTGGAGAAACTTAGGGTTCCTCACTTGCCAATTATGCTGGGCATAGTGCTGGCGATATTGGCGGGGACCCTGTTTGATGACGTGCATTCCATTGATGCTTTGGAAGGGCGGATAAAAGCTTATTGACCATTATAGAAGAGCATCTGGGTCATATTGACCTTTGTGCACTTAAACTTGAGGAAGTCGGGGGGGAGGGCACGTGAAGGGTCCCACTAACCAAGAGAAAGAGCATCTTGGCCTACTTATTTGTTCCCCCGGATGTGACCCAGATGTCACGTGATCGTCACCTGACCAAGTACCCCGTTAAATATTACCCAGGGGAACAAATAAGTAGGTCAATACAACGGAGATGTCCTTTCTCTACTACTAAGGATACGCCATGGTTCTCATACTTGTTCACATAGCAAAAGAAATCTCAACTGAAGGATCTATTCTCATCATTTCATTGTACAGTAAAGAAAAGAAATACCAACGGAGGGTTCCTTTGTCAATCTTCCATTGTTCTCATGACCAGAAATTGTCTTTTCCCCAATGTTCCCATAAAGGAAATCCCTCAGAAGGATCCCTTGTCTGAAAACAAACGAAATCCTAACTCAAGAATTCTCTTATCAATCACAACTGAAAAAGCCTTAGACTTCATCCCGTCGCTCTCAAAACAAAAACAGCTGACGGGCTTCAATGGAAAAGCAGTCACACACGAGGACATTATAATGAAGAACATGTAGATGTAAATTGCACGCAAACTTCTCAGAACAGAAGGAACCCCAACTGAAGGATACTTTGTTTTATCTCATTGTTCCATTTTAGCACAATTTGGGCCTGCTGAATTCGAATATTCAAACAATGTTCCAACCTGCATAGGATCAAGATAGCCGCCAAAATGACCAACGAAATATGCGCAACGGTAGTGCTCCAAGTCCGGTATTAAGGATCTTCAAACCGGGAACACCATGTGCAATACGGCTTGTCAGATAGCTTTTCCAGGTTTAACAAGGTTCCCTACATGAGTCACCTATTGTGTTTTCCTAACATGACGAATAGGCCCCAAATATTTGTCTTTGCTCCTTGGCTAGGCAGTTGAAACTATCCAAGCTATACCTTTCGATAAAACTCTACCACGAAATGTAAAAGAATCCAAGACGGTCGCTCTGGTAACATCACACTGACGACATATTCTGAAATATTTATTTATACTATTTTCTAAGCAAAATTGTAGTGAGTGAGTGAGTGAGTGAATAGAATTTAACGTCGCTTTCAACAATATTTCAGCTATATCGCGACGAACCAACTAAGCACCACCCAGCCTTGAGTTGCGTTCCTGTTACTTCAAAGAAGAAATCTTTGAAGCGGCATGGAACCGGACACCCTCCATTCACCCTATAAAACACTGAGGACAGCACACAAGACACAAGACAGGACGCTGACATGGTGCAATAAAGACGAGTCCTATTACAGTCCTAGACATCACATTATCAAGTTTCTGTTGCTTCTCAGCAAAATGCAATGAAGCAACAAGAACCCGTGCCCACCCAACCAACTGTATGATAATATAGGGAATAATTATCTGACGTGAAATAATATAATTAGGGCACTTGTATGGATAATAAGGCAAATTAGTTTTGATTAAAATGAGAAAAAGTCAGTCTTTCAGCTACACCTTCATGACGTCGAAGCCGAAGAATGGGGACAAGCAATCACTGTTCAAGGAGTTCATGCAAGGAACAATAACAAAATGGCCCCTCTAACAAAAATCATACGGAAATGTAATTTTCAGGCAAAAAACCTGATGACCGCATGGTGTCCAGTATTCACGAAGAGGCTGAGATTCAATGTAAACGAATTAATATCAACGCTCTCCGTTATATATAGATGCATATTGTTTCTGCTTTGGTGATAAGCATGCAGGCAGTACTGTTGGCAGTTTTGTGCGGTATTTCAGTCGCAATTTCACATGCAATTTTGTAATCCTGCAACCATAATTACTCCAAACCACTCATATGAAGGCCATGGAGTATTTTCTTGTCGAATCAGTGCTGAGACTTGTTCTAGCACCAACCATCAGCAACCACCATATCGTCCTGATGGAAGCAAGATTGGTTGCTCGATGCTCTTTCAGCATCATCCGAACGCATGGCACGACCATACGTAGAAACTTCTGCTCGTAGCCATGCGGTGACGGGTGCTATCTGAGTGTAATAGGGCGTTTCCCAAATGGTCACATCCGACTGGTCCCGTTACATCCGACATCGGTGCAATCACATTCATACAACGAAGACACACCTCCAGAAAGCGATCGATTGAAATGATTCCATGGTGGGCCTCGAAGTGCCCCCATCACAAAATAAAAAGCATATCATTTTTCTGTAAACTGCCGCCGATTTTATTTTGTTTTCAAATATGTTAGACCGTTTGTAATATGATTCTTCTTAAGATAAACAAAGAAGCATGCTCTACTAGAGTGAGAAATAAAATAGCTAATTCGCACAACTTCGTTTTGGTCTCGCGTAGACTCCCCCAGTCTTGCGCCTCGTGAAACTGACATGTCTGCATGTCTGAGAAATATTTAAATACAGATTTCATTGGCTCGTTTGAATGGGGCCGACATTTGACTTCATGCTTTGGGACAACCTGTAACCATCTCGGTCATCTATACGCGGTAAGACTGACCCTGGGATCGTGTGTATCCATGTTCAGCCTACTTTCGGCAGCTGCAGGAGGGAATTTGCATAAATCAATACCACATGACTTCGTCAGCCAATCAGCAAAAGTCTACCGACGTAACCCCAACGTAACTCGCCATTTTCGAGTCATGTGATGTCCTACTTGTTCCAAATTACAGATCCACCACACCTCTTGTATGATACGAAAGTTAGTCATACCTATATATTTTGTAAGCCTAGGCAATATCTGTTTCAGAAGTGATATGAATACCTGTAATTTATCAGATTTCTCGAGTCTGTTCTCCGCCGGATGAAGGCCGAACAGAATCCGGTAAAACACCGGATATCGCTCCGCGATAATGGAGAAACACGATTCGCAAGCCATCATAAATGCATGGCGAAGTGTACGCAAATGGCTTTGGGAACAACTTTCGAATTGGATTATCTCCCTCTAGATAGATGGTGCCGTGTGAAATACATGCCGAATCACAGCGATAAACTAAGGGTAGTGTTAACACGGTGGGAGGGGAAACAACCCTCTGAGAGAGGAAAGTGCATTCTGGGATGGATGTAACTACGATGTTCAGCTACCGGTGACCAAGGTGAGAAATGATCGCGTGTATTATGATTATTACGGGCGATAATCTTGCCCGATATTTTGCGTTGAAGGCCCATACCAATATAGATTCGGGATACACTTTCATACAATGTATTTCATAATGCATATGACCAAGAGAACGTGTACAACTCGGGCACTACATTTGCCAGAGCGAATCAAACGTGCCATATTGGACAGAAAAATAGTGATTTAAAGAAACTGAGATCACCGAGAGCTTTAGTTTTCAGGCATATGAAATATATCGATGGTGTAATCATATGCAGAACGTTGTTCAATAGTGGCCTATGTGATTAAACGCTCATTCATGGGTTTAAATATTTGGCGAATGTAACCCGTTTGCAGGGAGGGTCGCACTATGAATGTAGACGATTGTAACGCCGATGTCAAGAGTAACAGTCACTTTCGAGAACACTGCTTCGTCGCCTCTCGGTGAATGTTTTTTATGTGAATGGCCAACCAATGAGACCATAAACGTGATGTAAATATATTAAAGAATCATACGTGAGATGACAGGCTGTATGGGATCATATTTTGTGGAGTGATCGCTTTCTGAGAGTGAGTTCTGTGAGATGCATTCCAGAAGATTCCAGTTTCTGAGTGTGTATCACTTGCTCTATATTTCTAGTTCCATGTGATTTACTGGTATCCCACTGTCATGTAGAAAAAATCTTCTACCATGTATTTTCGAGAGAATAAGTTCTGCAAAAAGACCATTTCTTATTTCAGGAACACGCGCTGTCAGGAAGAGAAAATATAGCTTGACACTGAATAGGGTGAAACGGCGGAGAAGAAACACTGGAGAACCTGATAGGATGATAATAGCATCATGCAAATTTTGCAATAAAATTTTCCTACGAAGTAGGCTACAGATCGCAAATTGTCCGGTAATGAGTCAGTCAGGCAGTCAGTCAGTCCATCCAAATCCTTTCGTCGGCAAAATAAGGAGAACCGTTGACATTAGAACCTTGATTTTTGGCATGAACGTGCATTAGGGCATTATTACCAGCAAGTTCTGATCTGAAATAATTCTGATTAAAATTAGATTGATAATTAACACTTCAGTATATTGTTATAGATATATGTGAACTGTAGCCTTTAACGTGTATCCTATTTCACATTGGCCACACCAGGCTTGAGCCTTCAAATTCAGGTCAAATTACCCACAGCTAAAAATACCCTGTCTCACTGTATGCCACGTGGCCCTATTACTGAGGTTAATCTTAACTACTGCATATACCCTCAAACAATCAGCGCTGTTTCCATAACGAAGCTGAGGTGATTTAACGTTTATCAATGAAGAAAATCACCGATCAACCGCCATAGAATATAATGTGAAACAAGAAAACCGGAATAGTACATTCATCAGATTACCGATGCCCAAAATGTGTTGTCTCATATATCTAGATAACAACGTGATGTAGAGACGCTATTTATTCGTCTTTGTACCGGTTATGCTCAGGAGAATGACATAGAATCATTATTATCTTGTGCAGAGAAGGTGTTGGTCTTGAGTTGAATTACCGTAAACTACATAAATGCTACCTTTCTACTATAGTACTTTATATAAAAAAAAATTGTATTGTTGGGAAAATAATGTGATTCAAAAAGTTGTTTTGATCCTGTACAAGGGCACTGAAAACCATTAAAGAGATGTAAATGTATTTTCACACGTAAAGCTTGAAATCTACTGAACCTTTATTATTCAATCTGTTTCCTTTAATTAAAAAATTGTAAAATTAAATCGGCGATCGTTATTTATTTTGGAATGAAGGCGCATTAGGAGACTGTTACCAACAAGTTCTGAGCTGACCTACTTTTGATGAAAATTTCTGGTGATTTTTGATGAAAATCACTGGCGATTCTGACTTGGGCAGTGCCCATCTTAATATAGGCAGGATTTCAACTGGGGATGGGGATTTCCAAGAGTTCAGTTCGCGTTCGAGTCCTAATGCCTACTGTACTTCGTAGGTCCTGTGACGTTAGTCACACTGCCATGTGTCCAATTGAATAACTCAAAAAAACATATTAAACACCGACACCTTCTGATTTGTACATGCTATATTCTAGATCTGAATACTAAGTTCACCGCTATGTTATTTGGGTTCGACGCGGTAGCTTAGATATGATAGCCGCCGCCTTGCTACGGTAGGAGCCAGTTTCAATGGAAGTCTGTAATCAATTCACGGTTTACCAAGACATAAAACTGCTATGCCAATACTTTTTGCCCCTTCCGCTTCGAATACCACCTTGTTTTGCGTTATATATCGCCCATAATATTAGTTAGACACCATTTCTAATCATCACATATGCTCAGTGTTTGGGACGTTTTCTTAAACTCGCTCGCTGGTGGGATTTTGTTGGGAGTGAAAAGGAGTCGTCCTGTTCATGTTGCAGCAGACAGCTGCGTTCGTGGATATCTGGTGGAGGTTCGAATTTCGGAAGAGGGTGAGGTACCAGACTGTGCTTTTCCGAGAGGGCGAGTCCATATTTGTTGAAAACGGCTACCGGGCAATGAGATCGTGAGTAGAAGTGGTGTCTAACTAATATTATGGGCGATATATAGCGCGAAGGAAGGTGGTATTTGAAGCGGAAGGGGACAAAGAATGATCGCAGTTTTATGTCTTGGTAAGCCGCGAATTGATTACAGGCTTCGATTGAAACTAGGTCCTATCGTTGCAAGGTGGCGGCTTATGGCAAGCCGTTTCAGTATTTAATCGGTTATTCCACATACGTTGAAAACTTTTGCACATAAGTAGTAGGGTCTACCATTATTCACGCCCGTTCAGCCGGGGGAGGTAACTGTTGCATCCACTAGGGGGCGCTGTTTCCAGGTTAAAGGTATAGGGAACTCCCCGTCATCTCCCCAAGAGTTCCGCCAGGGGAGGATCACTATAGTTCCGGCAAAGCGCCCCTGGGCATGTATTTTTCCGCGGTGATGCGGTCTGGTGGTGATGCGGTCGCGGGAAAAAGCTTCCGCGGAGAAAAAGTAGTCCCCAGACTTCAAATACGCTGCATTGTCCGATTGGGTCGAGTGAGGTATCAAAGTGAATCATTCATGAAGGGGCATCGAGTCATGGGTGGGTGCATGTAAAATTAGGATTTTTTCCCGAAACTATAAAAAGCGGAACACGGACTTTATCCCTATCAACCCTAGCCAAAAGGGCTAATATCGGTCCCCGGGCTTACTGGGACCTGCCTATCAAGTCAATGGGGTGGGTGCATGTAAAATTAGGATTTTTCCCCGAAACTATAAAAAGCGGAATACGGACTTTACCCCTACAATAGGGGTCTGTATTATACAATATAAGGGAAAATGCCTGTATGGGGTATGGGGATGGTCATTTTTTTTTTCGTGGGCGTTACTATGGCTTGTGGGGTCGCGTTTTTCTCGTCTCGCCAAGAAAATGACAATGGGAAGGGTCCCGGAGCGAATCGGTGAAATTTTTGGGAAAAGTCACCGAGGTCTGTATATAGGCCCATAGGCTGGCTATATGGGGGTATGGGTCCAACCTGGGAAATTCACACACGTTCATTGTGATATGGGCTGTTTGGATTTGTTTTTCACGTCTCGTCATTTAGAACACGATGGGAAGGGTCCCGGATCGAAACGGTGAAATTTTTGGAAAAAGTCACCGAGGCCTGAGTAGGCCCATAGGCCTATACTGCATGGCTATGGGTGTATAGGTCCATACGGGGTGGACGTGTTGGGGTCTAGGTGGGCCACTAATGGTCCGATGGGGTCGAGTCAGGTATCAATGTGAAGCCTATGTGAGGGAGCAACCGATGGGATGGATGTGGGTTAGGAATATCGTCATTCTACGCATGCGCAATAGACAAAGTGTATGGAAATAGACGTTTTGGGATCTAGGGGAGCCACTAGTGGGCCGATTGGATCGAGTGAGGTATCAATGTGAAGCCTATGTGAGGGGGCATCTGATGGGGTGAGTGCGGGGTTGAAATATCGTCACTCTGCGCATGCGCAGTGGACAAAGGGTATGAAAATAGACGTTTTTTGGGATGTAGGTGAGCCCCTAATGAGCCGATGGGATCGAGTGAGGTATCCATGTGAAGCCTATGTGAGGGGGTTAGACTAGGGTGTCGTTTCCATTCTGCTGCGCAGGTCACGTGGGTTGTGACGGTTTTACTAAAACTACCTCCAAACCCAGAAGAGTTCCAATGTTTCCTTAGACGTCCGAATGTTCAACCTCCGGGGTTTTTCCCGGCCCGGCCCGGCCCGGCCCGGCCCGCCCCGTCCCGGCCACAGCGCACGCGCGCGGAGCGGTTGTCGTGAAAACAACAAGTTCAGCAATGTTCATACAGTTTATTATCCCCAATGTTACATCATACCCAGGCTGGGGGAGCCGCCCTGGGTATGTTTAGTATGTTCACAGCAAAACAAATTGAAATATCAAACACCATGTTTTATTATTTAACGCACCGTCACATTAGGTACAATGAGCTCTGAGCTCAAGTCAACGATCAGCATGTAGACATAGAGAGTATGTACGGCATGTTATGGTATTCATCAGTGGACGAGTGACGCATTCAACCGATGGCGGTGGTCGATCAGCTTGGTAAGGAAAAACGTAACATTGGTCACCCTCTCCACTGTCCACTTGGTGTTGGGTCGTTGTTGTTGGGCCCATTCCAAGGGATCCACGGTGTCCAGTTTCTCCAGCATCGTCTCTAGTGACCTCCGGTTAATGATGGTAAACGGCTGGTCAAACACATAGATGTTACTTCTCGGGTAAAAGTATCGGACTTGGACTGTCTCCTTATGCTGCAACACATAACCAAACGCCAGATTCAATTTGAAGGCCGTAGTTTGATCTTTGAAGATGGTTTCCATGTAGCTGCGTAGACGGGTGAGGTTGGTCAGTGGGAAATTGTAGATATCTTGAATAGGGCGATGACGGTGGAAACAATGCCGTGTCATGGACCAATGGCGCCGAGAGATGTCACTCACTGGATGGTTGTCCTGTAAGAGATCGCTAGGAACATTTATGGGCTCGTCCAGAAAATGTTCGATGTTGTCAGGCGTATGACTCGAAACCGTAACGGTGGGGTCCGGCTGGATAATCCAGGCTCTTCTGAACTGTGGGTATAGGCGGGCTCTCCGTCATCGCATCACCAGTGGCGTTCGTCTCCCCGGGCTTATCTTCACTGGATCTGACCTTCCGCGACTCCTCTTCAGTAGGAAGTTGTCGCCCAAACCGTAGAGACGGGACATGAATCAAACGCTGATGCCGTCTTAACTGACTGCGTCGTTTGAAGAGTTGACCACAATCCTTACATTGTTCCGTCGCGCCCTCGTGGAATGAGCGTTCGTGGCGCAGTAAATGATCCTCCCGATTAAATGACCGTGCGCAGGTTATACAAGTATACCGTGCATCGTTGTGGGTGGAGGCCTCGTGGCGTCGTAAATTATCTAGACGAGTAAACTGCTTCTGGCAAGTTGTGCAAGTGAACATCTTGGTGGTTGACAGAGTGTCTGATGAAACGGCAAGGCCGCTTCCCTTTTATAGCACGCTAGCTGGTGATCTATTTTTAGCACACTCTACCCCCAAGTCGAGGATCGAGACTGGTGTACTGGTGTACGACTGAGCCGCATTGCGCGCGCGCGCATGAAGACCCTCATACATACCCCAATGCAGGCGCAGACGTGAAGTGCCCGGATGATAGACACGGACGTCACCGAGAAAAACACATACAACTCGTCACATACAGTCGCCCCCCTCAAGACCCTCATATATACCCGGATGACGGACGTTACCGAAAAGACACGGACTTTACCGAAAAGACACGGACTTTACCGAAAAGACACGGACTTTACCGAAAAGACACGGACTTTACCGAAAAGACACGGACTTTACCGAAAAGACACGGACGCACCCGAAAAGACACGAAGGTGAACGACATTGTGGAAAAACCCCACAGACAGGTTATTACATGCATTCCTATGATGTTCACAGGTTATGTCCGATTCACGCATAATAAAAGGATTGATCTGTAATCTGTGTTGTTGTTGCTCTCTTTTTTGGACTAACTCATCAGAATAGTACGTATCACGGACTACACCCGACGTCTAGGCGCGCATGTGTGACATGGTCTATAAAACACGTCTCTCTGGATCCCACACCTTCATTTCTACGGTTGCAGAGCCATGACGGAGATCCAGCCCTATGCGACTCGCATTTTACAGCATGCCACCGTGGTTAATTCACTCACGGGTTACCGTGCAGTGGTCCGGTCCATGTTTGCAGATGGCGACGACAACGAGGGGCGACGCCAGATCCTGAACGAGTTCACAGAAGCGGTCCTCGACAGAGTGCACTCGATGGAGAGGTGTGCCATCACTCACCACTACTGGACTATGACAGCCATCCTTGATGCTCGGGCTATGGACCACGAGCGCTCACGCCGGAATCAGCGACGGTTGGTTGGCCTAGTCATGGTCTGTGCCCTATTGACCCTGGCGCTGTGGCATTGACAGTAGGACCTGACTATAAATACGAGGGTCAGACACAGTGTGCGTCATTCAACGATCGTCATTGGGTCAAGCATGTCACCAGTTCTACGAGCCATCCTTCCCCTTACACCCCGGGTGGGGTTACACGTCTATGAAGATAAAATCAACCTCGTGGAAGACCGTGGAGATGTTTGCTGGTCGCCCGCTGAGACCGTATCGAATACGGTTACGCTACACCGTGACGGCTGGACCAAATTTAAACGGGTGTTGAGCGGCGAGCTCGACGGACACCTCATCCACATAGACAATGCCATCTACGTACACCGTGGACCCTTCTTCCCACGCCTGGGCCGCTACCAAGACCCTACGCGAGGCTTCACCCTAGACCCCGATCTGTGGACAGCCTTCGACAAAGTGGTGCCTATCGTGGACCAGCTGTTTACACCGGACGAGCGGTCATCAGACGAGTTGGAGTGGGCTCGTGCCCTGAGAGAAGCGGCGGCAGAACCCAATGAACAAATGTCTAGCCATGAACCAGACGACGATGTCATTGATTACCCATCAAGACTTTGACCACCCGATCCACTGATCTCACGGGGTTCTCCCTATAAATACGAGAGACAGTCAAATCTGGTACCATTCACGTACTGACCATGAAGGAGCATATAATACTGGCGTATCTCAGCTTGACCCCCGAGGTTTTCCTGCACGTGTATGCGGATAAGGTCGATATCATGGAGGAGGTGGGAGACATCTGTGATGCGGACCCTACATAACCCTGCCCGGCTCACATTCGTCTGTCCCGAGAGGGCTGGACCAAATTCAAACGGGTGTTGTCTGGTGAACTGGACGGCGACCTCATCCACTTCACGATGTGTACATCCGACGCGGCCCTTTCTTTGCTCAATTGGCTCGGCTAGATGGGGGTACAGTCCATTTTACCCTCCACCCTGATCTATGGTCTGCATTGGAAGATGCCGTGGTAGATGTGGATCAAGTGCTTATCAAGCGGTCATCAGACGAGTTGGACTGGTCATTTACCATGGACAATGTCCAAGATATACCCGTTATAAATAAACGATAGAGCCAGGGTCCATCATCATTTGTCACCATGAAGCGCTGGGAGAAGGTGTTGGATAAATTATACTACAGTCCCGACAGTCCGGCGGCCTATAGTGCATTGTCGGCTCTCTATCGAGCGGCCAAACCCCAGTGGATACAACGTGCCCAAGTCCGAGATTGATTAAGAAAACAAGACACCTATACCTTACATCGATCTGTCCGTCGCCATTTTCTGCGGAACCGGGTCATCGTGGGAGGAATAGATGCCCAGTGGCAAGCGTATTTGGTCGATATGAGCGCCTTTGCCAAACACAACGATGGGAATCGGTATATCTTGACGTGCATCGATATCCTATCCAAGTATGCGTGGGTGGTACCCATCCGGACGAAAACGGGGGCGAATCTCATGGCGGCGTTCAAAGACATCTTCAAGACCGGGCGCAAACCTTTGTATTTGCAAACCGACGAAGGCACGGAATTCCTCAACAGACCGTTCCAACAGTTTCTGAAAGCCCAGAAGGTGTTTTTCTTCCATACGTACAACGAGACCAAGGCTTCCGTGGTGGAAAGGTTCCACAGGACATTCAAAGGCCGCATGTATAAATATTTCACCTATAAGAATACAAGGCGATACATCGATGTTCTCCCGAAACTTGTGAATGGTTACAATTGAGCCTATCACCGGAGTATAGAGAGAGCCCCCATTACCGTGACCCAACGCAATGAAGCCCAAGTCCGGCGTGTCTTGTATCCCAGGCAATCGCAGCGAACGACGAAGGAGGTGTACAAGGTCGGGGACCCTGTACGGATCAGTAAAGTCAAAGGTCAATTTGAGAAAAATTACTTGCCCAACTGGAGCGATGAGCACTTCCTGATTAAACGGCGCCTACCCCGACAGCAGCGAGTCTATGAACTGGAAGATCTTCAAGGGGAACCGTTGCTAGGGACGTTTTACGAGACGGAATTACAGCCTATCGTAAAAACACAGCAAGACTACTACAAGGTGGAGCAGATTTTGAAAACGGAACGTCGACGTGGCAAACTGTTTCATTTCGTCAAATGGCAAGGCTGGCCCAGTTCCTTCAATTCCTGGGTCGCGGCCAACCAGGTGAAACGACTATAAAGCCACTACCGTCATCCTTCATTCCACGTCCGACCACGGTGCTATGGACAAACAGCAGCTGCCTCTGAACACAGCGTCTCCCAAAACGCGCAAAGCGCAAGTGGGCTTTGTGGTGATACTGCTAACCCTGCTGAGTGTGTTGTACGGAGGTGTGTTTTACGACGCAGCCTATGTCAGCACGTTACTTAACCAACTGAGAACACCAGCCACCAGTGAAACCAGTCTACAGATAGCACCAGTCAACCCCGTATCGAGCCCAGTCACCACCACACCCCGTGTACAAGCCACAACGAGCTCCACACCAAGCTCCACACCTACACCAAGAACACCCACTACGTCTGAAGACCCACCGGATTTCATCCCTCACAGTGAACAGACAAAGACGACCGACGTTGTACCCACCACCATCATCACTCGCAGTGAACAGACAACGACGACCGACGTTGTACCCACCACTCCAGTTCACTCGTACGAAATTTACAAGAGCGGGTTACCACGACAACGGATACACCTCGAACCATGGACCCTCGGTGGCAACATCCCTTCACTTGCGTCATCGCAGGACCGACGGGTTCCGGCAAAACGCACTTCGTCAGGAAGCTCCTTCAACACGCCAACAGCATGATCACCCCACCTATTGCCCGAGTCGTGTGGTGTTACGGAGAATGGCAGGAAGCGTATGCAGCAATGCCCCACATCACGTTCGTGGAAGGCCTACCTAACCTGGCCGATTTGGAACCTGACACCTTGGTGGTTCTGGATGATCTCATGGCGGAGACGGATGCGCGGGTCACCCAACTCTTTACCAAAGGCAGCCACCATCGACGGCTCAGCATCATCTACATTGTGCAGAATCTGTTCAGTAAAAACAAAAGAACATCGGAACATCAGCTTAAATGCCCACTACCTGGTGGTCTTCAAAAACCCGAGAGATACCACTCAACTGCTGCACCTGGCGAGACAGATATATCCCGGCCGCACACCGTTTGCGTTGGAAGCCTTTAAAGATGCCGCAACCCCTCAGCACGGGTATATGCTCTTCGACCTCAAGCAAGCCACCCCCGACCACCTTCGACTACGGACCGGCATCTTTCCCGGAGAGGCCCACCACGTGTACATTCAAAAATAATGTAAACACACCCACAGTGGCTCACCGAGCTGGGGTCTGTGTGTTTGATGATGGGGATAATGAAAAGAATGAATACCACAGCATGGTTGACTTTGTCTCTGTTCTCTGAAGTAGATAAAAAGGGCAGAGTTGTGGGTTCTAGCATTAGTTGTACATGATGTCTGCGCGAGTACGGAAGCACGCTCCTACGCTCCGTGTATTGAAGACGGCCCCACCCGAGTTGGTCCGAACCATTGTACGCGGTGCGGACCCTGACCTTGTACGCTGTCTGTGCGAGATCGGGTACAACCTGTTTAAAGGCAACGTACCACTGACTCCGGCTCAGAAGACCAAGTTGGCCAAGCACAAGACAGGTCTCCGAACCTTAGTCCAGAAGCGGGTCCTTCAAACACAAAAGAAAAGGGTGTTACAGAAAGGCGGCTTTCTCGGGGCCATCTTAACACCGTTGGCCGCTACCGTGTTGGGTCCAGTATTGGGTGGACTCTTCGGCCGACAATGAACCACACGAAAAAAATGGTCCTCGTAGAACCACGGTTCCTTCAAAACCTCCAATCGCCCTACCCTGTCCCACCTACGGTGAAGACCATAAACAACCTCGATGGAGAGATGCAACAGATCTTACAGAGACCGGGGTTAAGCGACAGTGAGAAAGTACAACGGTACAATGAGACGCTTCAACGGTACATGACGTTCATGGACCAATGCAAAACCCTCTCTACCCCACAACCACCACCACCACCACGTGCCACACCGCCGACCTCAGCACCGCTCCAACAGCCGCCATTACCAGGGGTACCACCCACAGCCCCACAGTGGGTGGAAGACGAAGTGCTGAAGAGTGTACCTGCATCGTTCAAGAAACAAGCTGGCCTGGTATTGCAACGGATGAAACAGAATCCTAACATGACTTGGAATGATAAAGGCGAACTCCTGGTACAGAATCAGGTGGTTCCCGGCACCCACATGACGGATTATGTGTGAATGACCTGATGCGTCAACGCAGGTCGCACACGGATCCTCGAGGATGGGAGGTCTTCGCTCAAGGCTTGAAAGACATGCATGTACCACAGGAATTGGTGGGGAACCCCCACCGCTGGGCCTTTATGCAGCGTGACTCACCGAGTCGTGCACCACGACAGATTCCACAACCTTGGGAATCCGAATGGGAACCGGAATCACCCCCCAAAACACCACCACCACAACGGGCACCTTCTTTTCAGGCCTTTAAAAAACCACCCTCGATCAGGACACCCCACATCTCCAGAGCCGTGACACGTAGCAAGGCAACGCGACGAACACGACGCCGGACACAACCGCCCAAGGCCTGGAACACCTATTAAAACCAACAGCAGCAGCAGGACAGCTCAGTCGCCATGTTTTACCTCACCCTACCCAGTAACAGTTCGCTGGATGTGTTTCCTGACAACACCGTGGCCAAGTACGTGACCCAGTTACCGCAACCGTTGCATTTTCCTGGGCGCTGGGAATGTGGCCTCGTGGATATCCAATACCCTTACTCGTGGTACAACGTGCGAGCCAATGAAGTGTGGTACGAGGTGACCTACGAAGGCAAAAACACCCGGCTCACCCTCCCCGAAGGCCAATACGACACCCCAAGGAGTTCATGGGTGGGCTGTCAAAACTGCTGCATTATAAGCGGTGCGGACCCTGACCTTGTACGCTGTCTGTGCGAGATCGGGTACAACCTGTTAAAAGGCAACGTACCACTGACTCCGGCTCAGAAGACCAAGTTGGCCAAGCATAAGACAGGTTTCCGAACCTTAGTCCAGAAGCGGGTCCCTCAAACACAAAAGAAAAAGGTGTTGCAGAAAGGCGGCTTTCTCTGGGCCATCTTAGCACCGTTGGCCGCTTCCGTGTTGGGTCCAGTATTGGGCGGACTCTTCGGCCGACAATGAACCACACGAAAAAAATGGTCCTCGTAGAACCACGGTTCCTTCAAAACCTCCAATCGCCCTACCCTGTCCCACCTACGATGAAGACCATAAACACCCTCGATGGAGAGATCTTACAGAGACCGGGGTTAAGCGACAGTGAGAAAGTACAACGGTACAATGAGACGCTTCAACGGTACATGACGTTCATGGACCAATACAAAACCCTCTCTACCCCACAACCACCACCACCACCACGTGACACACCGCCGACCTCAGCACCGCTCCAACAGCCGCCATTACCAGGGGTAGCACCCACAGCCCCACAGTGGGTGGAAGAAGAAGTGCTGAAGAGTGTACCTGCATCGTTCAAGAAACAAGCTGGCCTGGTATTGCAACGGATGAAACAGAATCCTAACATAACTTGGAATGATAAAGGCGAACTCCTGGTACAGAATCAGGTGGTTCCCGGCACCCACATGACGGATTATGTGTGAATGACCTGATGCGTCAACGCAGGTCGCACACGGATCCTCGAGGATGGGAGGTCTTCGCTCAAGGCTTGAAAGACATGCATGTACCACAGGAATTGGTGGGGAACCCCCACCGCTGGGCCTTTATGCAGCGTGACTCACCGAGTCGTGCACCACGACAGATTCCACAACCTTGGGAATCCGAATGGGAACCGGAGTCACCCCCCAAAACACCACCACCACAACGGGCACCTTCTTTTCAGGCCTTTGAAAAACCACCCTCGATCAGGACACCCCACATCTCCAGAGCCGTGACACGTAGCAAGTCAACGCGACGAACACGACGCCGGACACAACCGCCCAAGGTCTGGAACACCTATTAAAACCAACAGCAGCAGCAGGACAGCTCAGTCGCCATGTTTTACCTCACCCTACCCGGTAACAGTTCGCTGGATGTGTTTCCTGACAACACCTTGGCCAAGTACGTCACCCAGTTACCGCAACCGTTGCATTTACCTGGACGATGGGAATGTGGCCTCGTGGATATCCAATACCCTTACTCGTGGTACAACGTGCGAGGCAATGAAGTGTGGTACGAGGTGACCTACGAAGGAATAGACACCCGACACACCCTCCCCGAAGGCCAATACGATACTCCCAAGGAGTTCATGGGTGGGCTGTCAAGACTGTTGCATTATAAGGCTCTACGGGAGGTCACGAATACATCAAAACCCATCAAATCCTTTCCCTTCAAGAATCACGTGGACTTCGATTACAACGCACACAACGACAAGGCACAGCTTATCGTCACCGCCAACGCGAGTGTCGTACTGAGTCCTATCCTACAGCAAATTACAAGCGTCTAGTCCGTCATTCATAATCCAGCCGTCGTCCATTAGAGAATATCCGCGTCCATAATCCAAAGACCTATTCCATTTTCCATATAACAGTATTAGCACCAAATTCAAAAAGACAATCATAGTATACTAAAACATAGGCTTGTTTCCTGCAAGAGAGAAGCGGTCAACAGTTTTCAATGATGCCGGCAAGACATCATGATGTTCCAAAAATATCAAATCCGTATCGCTGATCAGTATTCTTAATTCATAATATTCGTTCTAAAGTCGTCATCTAAAGAATGATGTATCTCAGTCACGCTTTGATTGTGACTGTTCATATGAGTACCATGAGGTTCTTGAAGTACATGGGTTCATACGGCCCCTAGCCCCGGGTTAAGCGGAATTAGACACAAGTTACGAAATGTTACGCCATAGATCTTGCACTCTACGTTCGTATTTTGCTATCAGCATGCGATATGTATCGCCAAATTTGAGAAACTTTGAGTGTAGGCGCTTGGTGGAATAGCCCTGTTTTTTAAGTTTCTGCACCAGTGTTTTGTGACGTTGATTAAAATCGTCACATTTAACACAGGATCTAGCAAATGCTACTAGGCGAGATATGTATACGCCATATGCAGGCCCCACTGGAATATTGCTGTCCAGAAAGGGATAGTTTACGATGTCGAAATTGTAATCATCTCTTTTGTCATAAAGTCGACGAGAGAGAATGCCCGCTTCATTTTTATAGAGATATAGATCTAAATATGATGTGCCTGTAGGGCTATCAGTAGTTTCCTTCAAGTCCATGAAGGTGGATATATATCCTTCACTGCCTCATTTATATAGCGGTTATCCACAGCGAGAAGATCGTCTATATAGCGTTTGGTGAATGAGAAGGAACGGGCTTTGAATGGATCGGTTTTTGAAAGCGCCTGCATATAGTCATATTCATAAGAGAACAGATACAGGTCAGCGCTGGGTTTCGATCTACAGACGTTCGCTGGTCCCACCGCCCACCAAGGAGAGATTCCGATGGATATGAAGTCGGGTATGTACGGACTCTACGTCTACTCGAACGTGGTGGACAACCACATCGTGGGCGATATCAACACACCTCTGTTACGGGTGGTCCCCATTAAAAAGACGTATGGAGATCAAGTCACCCACAGTTTCACCCACATGCTCTACCTGCCCGTACGACAAACCGACATCAACACGATCACGGTGGATATAAGAGATGACACGGGACGACCGGTGGCATTCGAACGAGGAAAAGTGGTGCTGACACTTCATTTTCGACAAGCACGTGCTCCCCACTTTGCATAATGAAAGTACCTTACGAGTGCGATGCACGCAGCTATATGGACTATTATGCCCAACAGGCCGGGGGTGGCTTTCCGGTCTTTAGCGGTGCACGCATGCAACGAGGACATGGACTGGGGAACATACTCGGCAGCATCGTCAAATCGTTCCTGCCCTTGGTGACGCGTGGGGTGAAAGCAATCGGCAAACAAGCGGTACGCAGTGGACTGCAAGTGGCCGGTGATGTCTTGGGGGGTACGGCACCCAAAGAAGCCTTGAAACGGCGGGCCAAAGAAGCGGGAGGCGTCTTGGTGGCCAAAGCACAACGCACCGTAGGGAATAAAAGAGCTGCCCCACCTAGACCACGCACCAGTCGACGACCGACCCAGCGACGACGCACATCGAAGACCCGGGATATCTTTTCTTAAACATGTCCTTGATCCACGCCGAGTCCTGTCCCTCCACCAACAGTGAATTTGATTTGTGGACCGTGCCGGCCACACAGACCAGTGCCGAACAAGGATTATGGGTGGAGCATCTCCCGCTCTCCAGCATCAACGAAACAGGGCCCATCGAGTTCACCATCAGTAATGCGGATACGGCCTATGTGGGTTTAGCCCATACATACTTGTATGTGAAAGCCAAGGTCGTCAATGGGGATGGCTCCAGAATCACCCAAGCTGCAACGGTGGGCCCGACGAATCTCTGGCTGCACTCGATGTTTCAACAGGTGGATATATTTCTCAGCGACAAACTCATCAGTGACTCGACCAACAAGTACCCCTATCGAGCCTACATCGAGACACTGTTGTCGTATGGCCGAGAGGCTAAAACATCTCAGCTGACAGCCGCTTTATTCTACCAGGACACACCCGAGCACATGGACACGGTGGACAATGTGGGATATAACAAACGGAAGGCTTTCACTGCGAACGGTGCCTCGGTGGATCTCATGGGTCGACCACACGCAGACATGTTCATGCAAGACCGGTAGCTCTTGAACAAGATCCCCATCAAAATCCGACTGATACGGGCGCCTCCGACCTTCGCCTTGATGGCCACTAACGTAGATGGGCATGCAGCTGACTATAAGATTGTCATCCAAGACGCAGTCCTGTATGTCCGAAAAGCGAAACCGAATCCAGCCGTTCAAATGGGACACATGAAAGCCTTGGAAACAAAACCAGCCCAGTACCCTATCCGACGTGTACAAACCAAAATGTTCTCTGTGCCTGCTGGAAATATGAGCGCCAACAAAGAAAACCTGTTCCTGGGGGAACTACCCAAGCGATTGATCCTGGCCTGTGTGGAAAATATCAGTTTCAGCGGAGCCTACCCAGAGAATCCGTTTGACTTTAAACATTTCGGCATCAATTTTGTGGCCCTGCATGTGGATGGACAACAGGTCCCAGCCACGGCCTTAACACCGAACGTTGGGCGCAGGAATTTCATTCGAGCCTATCAGAGCCTGTTTACAGCCACCGGTCAAATCAACCAGGACGAAGGGAATTTGATCAGTCGGGAGGACTACGCGAACGGATACACGTTGTTCTCGGGCCAAGCAAGGCAATTTACGGTTGGAAATCCACTTTGCATGAGCCCTGGGGACCACCGTCAATGTGATCTGCTACGCCGAGTTTGACATCATTCAAGTGGACAAGGCGCGCAACGTCCTGTGTGACTTCTCCACCTAACATGGATACAGACCAGATAACCACCGTGCTGGAGAATGACCCAGAGACACGTATGGTCTTTCAAGGGGTGTTCGTCCGAGATGTG
>JAVTVY010008582.1:0-45530 GCA_036873755.1 Hanleya hanleyi
CTCGGTGCATGGATATAACGATTATAGCCGGGTAGATACATGTAGATGTGCGCTATCGAATCACCCTCGGTTCATGGATATAACGATTATAGCCGGGTAGATACATGTAGATGTGCGCTATCGAATCACCCTCGGTTCATGGATATAACGATTATAGCCGGGTAGATACATGTAGATGTGCGCTATCGAATCACCCTCGGTGCAAGGATATAACGATTATAGCCGGGTAGATACATGTAGATGTGCGCTATCGAATCACCCTCGGTGCAAGGATATAACGATTATAGCCGGGTAGATACATGTAGATGTGCGCTATCGAATCACCCTCGGTGCATGGATATAACGATTATAGCCGGGTAGATACATGTAGATGTGCGCTATCGAGCCCCTCGGTTCATAGATACAAAGGTTATAGACGCCTAGATACGTGTAGATATGCGCCTTCGAGGTACTCTTGATTCATGGATATTATAGCCGAGTATATATATGTAGGTGTGCGCCATCGAGCCACTCTCGGTTTAAGGATATAACGATTATAACCGGGTAGATACATGTAGATGTGCGCTATCGAGCCCCTCGGTTCATAGATACAAAGGTTATAGACGCCTAGATACGTGTGGATATGCGCCGTCGAGGTACTCTTGATCCATGGATATTATAGCACAGTATATATATGTAGGTGTGCGCTATCGAAGCACCCACGGTGCAAGGATATAACGATTAAAGCCGGGTAGATACATGTAGATGTGCGATATCGAGCCGCTCGGTTCATGGATACAATGGTTATAGACGCCTAGATACGTGTAGATATGCGCCATTGAGGTACTCTTAATTCATGGATATTATAACCGAGTATGTATATGTAGATGTGCGTCATCTAACTGCTCTCGGTGAATGGATATAACTCTAATGGCCGGGTAGATACAGATACATTAATCATGACTACATTGTTATGAAACCAGATAACCCAAGTGAGTCAATGACATGTTAATTTACACTTTTAATCCACTATGAAACAACAAGAGTGAGTGAGTGAATAGGGTTTAACGTCGCTTCAACATTTTTTCAGCTATATCACGACGGGGAAGGGAAGGGAGGGAAGGGGCAGGGGCAGGGGTACCTACTTGTAACAGAGCAGATCTAATGCTGCCATTTTATAGTGCTGTCCCACTGAAACAACAAGAAACAACTCTGGGGCCTTATTCACAACAGTCCCTTCAAGTTACGGGCTTCTTAATCATTTACGGGGACGTTACGAAAGATTTACGAAAATCTTACGGGTCGACTTAGGGACGGTATCCAACCAGCGTTTGCTGTTGAGACGTTTTAAACGATGGAAAAAAACGCTCAGCTACTACACCCATCGTTTGCACCATCGTTTTTTTTGTGTAGCAAACGATCAAAAAAACCATCACCGTAGACTGCCGAAGGTACCGCTGTCGTTCGGAAGAAAACGATTGTCCGCTGACAAAAGACGATCGCACGTGTTAAGCTGCGCATAAATACACACTGGGTGAACAGGCCGTGCCTTAGCTCTCAACTGCGCACATGTGTAACAAAATATAGCGCTATCAGCGAATGTGAAAATGGGTTTAACACAGGGGAAATAAATTACACTTTAATCGCCTTCCGCGTTTGTTTTAAAGGTTTGATTACGAGAAGTCGCTGTTTGTGTGCAAACATTTTCTATGAAAATGACAACCATCTAGCCGTGATAATGGAAGTGTCACGTACGCAAATAAAACTGAATGGTTTAATAACACCCTCCCCATGTATGCACGGTGTAAAAAATTTCTTTGAATAGGCCGGAAAAGGTAATCAACAGATAACTCTGCCGATATCTTACTGATCTGAATTATGTTCAGTTATTATTTAACTTAAAGAAATACCCGTTTCAAAAATATTTAGGTTGATAAATATTTCCTTGTTACTCAGGGCGATACGGAAGTCTACCGTGGAAAAATGGTGTTGATTCGCCTGGAAATTTTCGCGATAATGCCGACACTAGGTTTTGATCACTTTCCTTGAAAACGCATGATGCAATAGAAATCTAAATAAATATTTTTCATCGCGAGTATTATGGGACCATGAAACTATTATATGATTTTTGTATCTTCAGCGGTTTTCTTGTAATGTTTACCGGAAAACGTGTAACACGATTTGCGGGGAATTCCACTGAAATTCGCCCACTTCAGAGCACGTTTTAATACCTCACTGGCAAATCGTGTTACACTTTTCCCAATAAATATAACATGAAAAGAGCTGAAGAGACAGAAATGATATTTATATTTTCATGATCCTATAATACTCGAGATAAAAAATGTATTTAAATTTTTATTTTATGAATGCGTTTTCAAGGAAATTGATAAAAAAAAAACTAATGTCGGTATATCGCCGAAAATTCTCGGCAAATCGACCCTGTTTCACGTTAAATAAACCAAAAAATGGAAAGGTTTCTTATGTTATTTGGCCTGTGTACTGTATTGCAGTCCATAGGGAAAATCATGTGTCATCAACACGCGCGTTTAGCTTTAATATTTTAGAAATATCGCAATTTATTCTACGGGTCTGTCTGAAAAAAAAACCCAGCTTGTGTACGGTCAAGGAGCACACGCGTACACGCACGTGGCCTTCCATTTCGACAGCATAGAAAAGTCGACACAGGACTGTTCCCGCATGGCGGGAAAATAAAGACCGGTGTAGAACACGTGTCTGTCGAAACGTTCATGGCGATATACCAGATCAGAGAGGAAAACGCTATATTCACGATCCTTCAATTCACAAGACGAATACATTAAAATTATCCAGAAAGTTTCTAGAGCTATACTTTGATGGGTGCCATGAAAAAGAATTGTCACGGGAGAATATTTGGTGACCCTGATATTTGAACATCGCTACTTGAGAGAAAGTGGAGGTGTGAATTTCCATTGAGTCTTCATTCAAGCATTTTTAATGTTTTAGATTGAAGGGAATTTCTCGGCAATGCGCTGAGACAGATGTATTTTTTGACAACCAATCTTTTATTTGAGACTTTATCGAAACAGATCCAAATATTTGATTATCGGTGTTTTATTTATTATGGTCAACTTAACGCACTTTTATTCTACATTGCAGGTTTGTTTGCTCCATGGACATATTGAAACTAGAGGAATGACCGCCTTTTCTCCGGATAATATTATTCGCATATCCACATATTTCTTCGTTATGTTTATATTTTGTTGTAAGATTCTAACCAATAAACATATGATTGTGCAAGTCCCATATCCCTATCCAGCAGGACTATACGTGGAAGAAACTAATTTCCGGTGAGCATATAGGTAAGAATCCTGCTTGATTAGTAAACAATATTGCCAAGCTGTCAATTTATTGTCTAGCCATAATAATAGTAAAGTGATCAGCTTTTTTGTCTGTTCTATTGGTCTACACACAGCTTGACTTTCGAGCCACGAAGGACGCAAGAGTTACTTCCGGAGGCGGCATCCACGGGCATTTGCTTTATTACTACCATAATTCAAATAAATGGACGTTCACGGGAAGTATCGCTGAAGGGATTGTTCATTTCAAAGACATTATTAAATAAAAGGCAACAAGTGTCTTTGATTTTATACTTTTTGTTTATTCACAGTTGCACATTTTCGGGACAGTTTTAATTGATCACTCCGGGCTCTAAATAAGCCATGCAGTTTTGTTCCATGAAAAATATATTTAAGTGCATTTCTGGAAGGTTGGACATATATGATATTTTGATTACCCACTCGAATCCCAACGGCGAAACAAGACTAGTTAATTCTTGTTAATTACATACACGATCTCTCATAACTAGATCGACGATACCAAGTGACAAAATAATCTCTCTGTATGAAAATGTCATGCGGCGTTGCTCTAAAAGTTGTAAATGTACAACCACGGGTATCCGACTTCTATCGAAATTACAAACTTCAGATGAATATAGAGTACTCATCACGTATAGATATTTGCAGATGTAACTTTAAAAGCTTACCAAACAAGGCGCGCTTCAAAAGCGCAAATTGAACAAAAACAAAAATTATGAGTTACACCATTAGAAAACCGTTATCTATGGTGAATGTCTTGTAAATTTCTGCACTTACGCATCGTCCTGAAAGAGAAAAAATATACGCATTAGATTGTAATGTTTCACTCGACATTTATCTGTAATCAAACGTAATAATAATTGTTAAAGTAAAACTATGATCATCTCATTCCAAAAATTACAAATATTGTCCATAAAACAAATAAACGACTACCAGGTGTTAATTTTTGTTGACAAATTTTTCAATCATACAGACCTAATTCCAAACACTTTCAGATCATATTTTTCAAAATTATCTGTTGTCCACAGGTACCCAACTAGACAGGCTAAATTAAATTTATATCGCGATTTTTACTACTCTGACTTATAGTACTAAAATAAAGGGTCCCAAAATATGGAACAATTTACCCTCTCAGTTAAAATCTCACGTTTCGCTCTCATTATTCAAATCGAGGATATAATCGTATTTATTCCTGGAACATAATTAGACATCTATTCTGTTTGCCGTCTGTGGAAGTTGGAAATTAAATTTGTGTTTTTGTCTCACTATGATAGAGTTTACCGCATATTATCATCTTTGTAAATATAATAATTATTTTGGGATAAAACAAACCCCTCGGGGTTTTCATCCCGCCACTATTATATTTTGTTTACTAAACATTATTGTTATGCATGGTGAAATAAAAATCAAATCAAATCAAATGGTAATCTAGGACTGACTTTTTTGAAGCCGCATTCCAAACTGCGCAAACCCGTATTCTGCAAAATACATAAGATTCGAATCGCACGTTCATAAAACGATATCATGGTTCCATAATATTTTGTTTATTAACGAATTACACCGTAACCGATTCTAAGATATAGTCAAGCAGCACACGTATAGCAAAAATCTGGAAAAGAAAACAACATTAATTTGTGTTCCGTTCTCATAATCCGTTTTTCACGGCCTCAAGCGACACAGCCGTTGTTGTTGTTTTTGCGTCTGTAAAGCGGGACTACTTTCGAGCCGATCGTTTGCCAGGAGACTTTCAATCGTTTGCTAGAAAACGTCTGCACCTTTGTTCGAGGTGTGAAAAGACGACCGGCACCCTTACCGTAGGTTGCCGGAGATTTCCGGCGATCGTCTTTATCTGACCAGCGTTTTTTAAAAAACGATCAACTCATACACCCATCGTTTTCATCGACGTTTTTTTCATCGTTTAAAACGTCTAGCAAACGAACGTTGGATGGATACGGTCCCTTAGTGGTATTCACAAAACCACACTTTAGCTTCTCTTAAAGTTACGAGACCCTCAAAGTTACATGATTCTTAAAATGAAGAATGTCCATGTTAATTTTGCTGAAAAATTGTCAGTTATGATGGAATTTATTATTTCCGGGAACGAAGTTATTTTCATATTTTCTTGTGGTGTATATGGCAAGAAATTTTAAAATTAAAGGAAGAAGAATGGATTGCGGCCATATATACGAGGCTTCATCCTTACAATGGTCAAATGCATGTTGCAGTTTCTTATTTGGTGTTCGGGTTCCTCACACCAGTGGTTTCTCCGAATCCCATAATTAAATGCCGAATTTGGCCAACTAACTTATACATAGGGCGTAGGCTCGACACAGCCAGAAAAAAGGTGATACTTATCACCCGAAAATGGTAATGACAGCATCACCTAAAAAGGTGATGAGTTAGAGCCATTACCGTTTTCCACCATCACCTTAAAAGGGTGATGGCTATCACCCTAAAAGGGTGATCAGCAATGAGTGCAAATGTGTATGTCATCGCCCTAAAAGCTTGATGATCATTATCGTAAAAGGGTGACGGCATGGGCTATCACCCTAAAAGGGTGACGACATTAGCCATCACCCTTTTTCGTCATCTTTAAAGGATGATGAACAGACATCATTACCATAAAAAGGTGATGGGCCATCACCCTTTTTCTGGCTGTGGATAATACAAAAAAAATCGTATTATTCCGGAGGTGGTATGGTCTTAACTAGGGTCATGGTATCGAGTATCGGCAAAGAATTAGTTCCTAGAAAGCAGGATGCATGTTCCAGGATCCTAAAAAATCTAATAGAATCACAGTTTCATAGAAAGCAGGATACATGTTCCAGGATCCTAAAAAATCTAATAGAATCACAGTTTCCTAGAAAGCAGGATACATGTTCCAGAATCCTAAAAAATCGAATAGAATCACAGTTTCCTAGAAAACAGGATACATGTCCCAGGATCCTAAAATATCGAATAGAATCACAGTTTCCTAGAAAGCAGGATACATGTCCCAGGATCCTAAAAAATCGAATAGAATCACAGTTTCCTAGAAAGCAGGACACATGTCCCAGGATCCTAAAAAATCGAATAGAATCACAGTTTCCTAGAAAGCAGTATACATGTTCCAGGATCCTAAAAAATCTAATAGAATCACAGTTTTCTAGAAAGCAGGATACATGTTCCAGGATCCTAAAAAATCTAATAGAATCACAGTTTCCTAGAAAGCAGGATACATGTTCCAGGGACCTAAAAAATCTAATAGAATCACAGTTTCATAGAAAGCAGGATACATGTTCCAGGATCCTAAAAACTCTAATAGAATCACAGTTTCCTAAAAAGCAGGATACATGTCCCAGGATCCTAAAAAATCTAATAGAATCACAGTTTCCTAGAAAGCAAGATACATGTTCCAGGATCCTAAAAAATCGAATAGAATCACAGTTTCCTAGAAAGCAGGATACATGTCCCAGGATCCTAACAAATCGAATAGAGTCACAGTTTCCTATAAAGCAGGATACATGTCCCAGGATCCTAAAAAAATCTAATAGAATCACAGCTTCCTAGAAAGCAGGATACATGTCCCAGAATCCTAAAAAATCGAATAGAATCACAGTTTCCTAGAAAGCAGGATACATGTCCCATGATCCTAAAAAATCGAATAGAATCACAGTTTCCTAGAAAGCAGGATACATGTCCCAGGATCCTAAAAAATCGAATAGAATCACAGTTTCATAGAAAGCAGGATACATGTCCCAGGATCCTAAAAAATAGAATAGAATCACAGTTTTCTAGAAAGCAGGATACATGTCCCAGGATCCTAAAAAATCGAATAGAATCACAGTTTTCTAGAAAGCAGGATACAGGTCCCAGGATCCTAAAAAAATCTAATAGAATCACAGTTTCCTAGAAAGCAGGATACATGTCCCAGAATCCTAAAAAATCGAATAGAATCACAGTTTCCTAGAAAGCAGGATACATGTTCCAGGATCCTAAAAAATCGAATAGAGTCACAGTTTCCTAGAAAGTAGGATACATGTCCCAGGATCCTAAAAAAATCTAATAGAATCACAGTTTCCTAGAAAGCAGGATACATGTCCCAGAATCCTAAAAAATCGAATAGAATCACAGTTTCCTAGAAAGCAGGATACATGTCCCATGATCCTAAAAAATCGAATAGAATCACAGTTTCCTAGAAAGCAGGATACATGTCCCAGGATCCTAAAAAATCGAATAGAATCACAGTTTCCTAGAAAGCAGGATACATGTCCCAGGATCCTAAAAAATCGAATAGAATCACAGTTTCCTAGAAAGCAGGATACATGTCCCATGATCCTAAAAAATCGAATAGAATCACAGTTTCCTAGAAAGCAGGATACATGTCCCAGGATCCTAAACAATTGAATAGAATCACAGTTTTCTAGAAAGCAGGATACATTTTCCAGGATCCTAAAAAATCGAATAGAATCACAGTTTCCTAGAAAGCAGGATACATGTCCCAGGATCCTAAAAAATCTAATAGAATCACAGTTTCATAGAAAGCAGGATACATGTTCCATGATCCTAAAAAATCTAATAGAATCACAGTTTCCTAGAAAGCAAGATACATGTTCCAGGATCCTAAAAAATCGAATAGAGTCACAGTTTCCTAGAAAGCAGGATACATGTCCCAGGATCCTAAAAAAATCTAATAGAATCACAGTTTCCTAGAAAGCAGGATACGTCCCAGAATCCTAAAAAGTCGAATAGAATCACAGTTTCCTAGAAAGCAGGATACATGTCCCATGATCCTAAAAAATCGAATAGAATCACAGTTTCCTAGAAAGCAGGATACATGTCCCAGGATCCTAAAAAATCGAATAGAATCACAGTTTCCTAGAAAGCAGGATACATGTCCCAGGATCCTAAAAAATCGAATAGAATCACAGTTTTCTAGAAAGCAGGATACATGTCCCAGGATCCTAAAAAATCGAATAGAATCACAGTTTCCTAGAAAGCAGGATACATGTCCCAGGATCCTAAACAATTGAATAGAATCACAGTTTTCTAGAAAGCAGGATACATTTTCCAGGATCCTAAAAAATCGAATAGAATCACAGTTTGCTAGAAAGCAGGATACATGTTCCAGGATCCTAAAAAATCGAATAGAATCACAGTTTCCTAGAAAGCAGGATACATGTCCCAGGATCCTAAAAAATCGAATAGAATCACAGTTTCCTAGAAAGCAGGATACATGTCCCAGGATCCTAAAAAATCGAATAGAATCACAGTTTCCTAGAAAGCAGGATACATGTTCCAGGATCCTACTAGACAGCCAAACCGATGTTGGTTTACATATCGACTATCTGCCTCCAGTGACCAGTGGTTCATTAGAGTATTTCTATGAAGAGAGTGGACGGGGGAGGGGATTCGCATCCAACAGCCGGCAAAATGAGGCTAACAATTGGAACGCGCATGCTTAAGCTGCACAGAATCTCTCCTAGGCCATAAAAAAAATTAATTATTACTTTTCGTTGAAAGGTCTATTCAAGCGAAAAATTATGGCGGAAGCATAATTTCGATATCACGTAATACTCGATTTGCATCGTGGAGAAATATAATGGAAGTGGCACAGGCATAATGAGATACAAAATAGTTAATTATATGATTATTCATCAGCTTACACTGTCATAACACGAACAAACATCTAGAGCAAACTGTGTCTCTGAGCGTTAAGATGGGTTTACGGGAGATATACAGAGCTCCTTTAAGTTGAGAGTGGATTTAGGACGATGTTACGGTTCTCTCAATTTGCGAGGTGTTCGTGAATAGCACTTCTATCCATAAGAGGACACTAAGTGTAGGTTACGTACGTGTCTCGTAGGCCTTACGAGCCCTTCGAAAATTAGGTCCCTGAATATTAATAGTATTCGTAGACTTGTCTCGCTCAACTCGACTAGAAGTGTTTACTGTGACAAAATGCCGGATGTCTTGCCGGCATCATTGAAAACTGTTGACCGCTTCTCTCTTGCAGGAAACAAGCCTATGTTTATGTATACTATGATTTTCTTTTTGAATTTGGTGCTAATACTGTTATATGGAATATGGAATAGGTCTTCGGATTATGGACGCGGATATTCTCTAATGGACGACGGCTGGATTATGAATGACGGACTAGACGCTTGTAATTCAATCGGTACCACCAATTCATCGTTGCAGATGCTAGCTCCAGAATGCTGGATATGAGATTGAGGGCAATTATCTGTTTCTCAATTCTCAAATGCCGATAAATGCGTTGAATATTCGACTCGCATTGTTACAAGTTACGATTATCTCGGAGCTTGGGGTATTTAAATCTTCGTTGTATGCTTTACTCCGGGGAAGCCTTTGCGTATTATTAGTGATTTAATTATCAAGCACAATGCCTGTAGAACAGCTCTCCGACAGTGACCCGTGGCGCACCCCAACAGGTATATTCAACTACCACTAAAGAGTTCTCCCCACTGAGCTTCTCTCCATTCGGTTGACGAAGATCCTTATGGAGCTAACAACATTTTGGGAAACGTATTGCACCACTATTTCTAAAAAGTCTGAATATTTAATAACGAACTAGACGCTGGTATTTGAAATAGATAAATATATAGTCCGCTACTGCAAATCGTAAGTACTGATTATTTTTACCTCCGTCGATCAGACGGAGGTCTAGGAGCGCAACGTGAAATCTCCCGCCAAATAATTGTCATATGGGGAACCCACGACTCATAGTATTTCCAATAGGGATCGTCATGGTTCCCGACGAAATCTTGAGGCACTTTTTCTTTGGACACAATTGAAATAATGGGGTTGCCCATTGCAATGCATTGCAGTGGGCCTTGCTTCTGTAGTCGGGTTCCACCTCAATCTCGAAACTGGAGCTATCCGGTCCTGTCCTCCACCCACCGAGAGATTTAACATGGCGGCCCTCCAGCTTGTAGAGACGGACAATGCGATTTTTTTTGCGCTTCCTTCTCTCCCCCGATAGACTCCATTCCAAATTGAAACTTTTTGAAACCTTTTGGAACCATTTGAAACGAATTGAAACTCACAGCGAGGCTGAACCCAAATCGCTGAACCTCAAACGACCTTGCCAAATCAGGTCAGATTTCCCATCAATTTTCTGTCCCCCCTTTGGCTAAACTACACCCTTTCTCTCCCTCTTTTCCCCATCAAACGAAAGCTTGTGAAAATCTAGGAGGCAGGAAATATTCCCTTTCCACCAGCAAACACGTTATTAGGCTCTATTTCCCGAAATAAAATTTACGGTGGGGAAGGTCACCAAGGTCGCGCAAACCAAGATGTCAGCCGCCGTACGGGAGAATTATTTACTGTGAGTCACTTCCAATATTCGAAATATTTAGTCATATTTATACATAGTTTATATATTTTTACACTGTTCCAGCTTTTATTCTTCCTCTTTCGTATGTCACCATTTTTACTGATCGTTAATCTCTCCCTGATCAACCAAATCAGCACTCGGAAATTGGCGTTTTCGGTGTTGTTGCCGTAAGTAGCGATGCCGCCAAAATGTGAAAAAAAACACGTTAGCGTCAAATAAAGTTGTCGTACTAGCTATCCATGAATACATTTTGGTTTATTTCTTAGTTCCTTGCCTCTCCCACGACTGCACATTAATGCGAAAATGTTCTCTGACATGTCCTATAAGAGACACCTGTCTCGATCCGTGATCAAAAGACGAAAAACACGAAAAAATCCACCTGTATAATAACATTACATGGGGTTGTTGTTTTCCATTTCCGGGTTTGTATTTTCAGTCATTTCTTGTTTCCAAGAGTGTTTCATTACTCCAGATCTATGCGAACATGTTCTATGACATATGTTCTAACGCAGATCAGTCTCGATCCATCGAACTATAGCCAATTAGTCGTTAAATCAATAACCGAACAAAGGGGGCGTGGTCCATATACTTGTAATGTTGTGTAAAATGCATGTTTTATTTTTCGTTTATTTTTTATTTTGCTGCATGTTTGGGTCCGGAAAAAGTATCCGTAATCTTCCGCTGATATATAACGTAGATGGCAAACCTGTCTCATAGTCTGTGAAACCCAAATTGTATGAAAATTCAACGCAAACAACATGTGCTATTTTTCTTTGTTTTTATTCAAAATTCATGTTTACTTTTGGGTCAAAGTTATATTTCCATGCTTGATTGAGACTGGAAATGCATTGAAAAACTTCCACCAGCATGTCCCGTAGCCCATAAGACTTTTACGTGGTCTGCCAAATCAAAATTGTGCGATTTATCAACGCGCAGCACATGTACCAAATTCATGTATTTATTATGTAAAATGCAGGTTTGCTTTTTTCTGCAAATTCATATTTCCCTGCCTGTTTCAGATTAAAAAACCATTAGCAAAGTTTTGATATCATGTGGCGTAGATGATAAACCTGTCACGTAGTCTTTGAAATCCAAATTGTGCGAAAATTCAACGCAAACAACATGTACAATATTGTAGCATTTTTGTGTAATAGTCATGTTGATTTTTGGGTCAAATTCATATTTCCTTCCTTGCTTGGGACTGGGAATGCATTGGAAAACTTCCGCCAACATGTCCCGTAGTCCATAAGAATTTCACGTAGTCTGCCAAATCAAAATTGTCCGATTTATCAACGCGCAGCACATGTACCAAATTTATGTCTTTGTTATGTAAAATGCAGGTTTGCTTTTTTCTGCGAATTCATATTTTCCTGCCTGTTTCGGACTGGAAAACAATCAATAAAGTTCCGCCAACATGTGTCGTACATGATAAACCTGTCACGTAGTCCGTGAAATCCAAATTGTGCGAAACTTCAACACAAACAACATGTACTATATTGTAGTATTTTTGTGTAATAGTCCGGTTGATTTTTGGGTCAAATTCATATTTCCCTGCCTGTTTCGGACTGGAAAACCATCAGTAAACTTCTGCAAACATGTGCTGCTGCCCATAACAGTATCATGTAGTTCACAAGCCAAAAAACGTGTGATTCACAGCAACATGTCACATGTATAAGCTTATACATGTACAATGTCATATATGGCATGTTTACTTTTGAATTAATTTCATATTTCCAGTCATGGCATTTACCTGGAGAGCATTGAAAAACTTATGCAGACATGTGCCGCTGCCCGTAACTGTATCACGCAGTCCACAGACCACTAATCCTGCAATTTACAGCGACATAGCACATATACATGTACAATGCTATGTGAATGGCATATGTTTACCTTTAAATTTATTTCATAGTTCCAGCCATGAACTTGATGTAAGATACAATAATCTTCTGCCAACATGTTGTAAAGTCCATAAACCTGTCACGTAGGCCATGAAGCACATAAGCATCAGAGTCAGTGATTGGCCACAACCCCCCTCCCCGCCCGCCACCACATTGGATATCAGCTGATTCCTCAGGAAATAAACATTACGCATGTAATGATGACCGGCAGAGTGATACATGTGTCAATCGGTCAGACATTTTCAAGGATGCCCAGTTTTAACTTAAAACAACCATGCCGGACTTCATTCCTTCTCTCAGAATAATTGGATCTAACTTTTACAAAACCTGCAGCCCCCAATAGCTCCTGGATCTAGACCACATAAATGAAGGGATCTAGTTTATCGGTGCTATGGCAAAAATATCATGTAGAATGGGATTGTGTGGATAATATCAGATTCATGAAAGTTGAAGTCCTGCAGCATGCTCCACAAATATCATCAAAGGTCATAAAACTTTCTGGTCTGCGCCAGTGTGGATCTATACTTGTTTTGTTTTGTTTTTTGTTTTTTTTACAAAATTATCTCCCTTGACCAGGTGAGGACTTGATTGTGTCAGAAATGATTTAGCTTCTAGAAACAAAGACTTCATTTCCTGAGTACCATGGTGTTATATATTGTTATGATTGGCTTAACTTTAGCTGCTGAAGATATTTCTAATTTGAGGATACTGGGCAATCATACTAAATTTATTTTCATAACTTCATTTATTTTCACAATAAGCAACATAATCGAGATTAGCAAGTGAAGTTTTACAACATAATATAATACGCATCATGGATCTCCTTCAGTTTAGTGTAGACATATATACCCTTGGATATCTGTTACCCTGATTCAGTCATAATATTGTCTGTATTATATTGATGTCGACAAGGAATATACATAATTATTTGATAGTATTATTAATTGTATGTTGTTTATGATTAACATGAACTTTTTATTCGCTGGAATCCAGCCATTTGTTCCATATGGGCAATATTCTCATCAGCCATCACCATTCAATATGAATGTGATACATGTACAAGTCCATGGTAATTGATACATTATGGTGAAGGTGACCTGTAACACCAGTATACAAAATTATTCCGAGCTCATTGAATCAGCACATGATGCTGAGACAGATCAGAACGAAGTGTCGGTAAAATCAGATGTGTTTTGTAGAGGATTCTGTCAATGAGGATGCTATATACTGTACACATACAAAATATGAAGTGTTGATGTGTAGGGCCTATAGCATAAAATCACAAGCAAGTTGGTAAAACTAGGCACACAGGGTCTCATTTCTGCCGCTAACGTGTTGATTTGGGTGGGGGTGTCCTCTCATGAGGAGGTGTGGGTGGGAAGGGGCCTAATGTCTCAAGCAGTATTCCAGGTTTTCCATCAATATACTCTATTCCATACCCCAATATTTCAAGCACGTGAAATCAAAGAAATATTATTTGCGGGGAATGTTACTTCCACATCCCTAGCTGGACATGCTAGTGGGGAACCCTCAATCTCACGTTAATTACCATTGGTGAAGTTCACGTCAACAAATGCGAAATTGAGCTTCGCATCCGGCCCTATGTTATTCAGTGATGTACTATTCCCCTACTGACCCTGTTGCCTCGACGGAGGTCTTTGCGCTCATTCAGCGCTTGTTAGTTTTCACCGTCCCAAAATGTCAAAGATCAGAGTTTGTACATACAGCGAATCCATTAGCCAAAGATGTTCGTTCTTTTTGTTTGTAGATGAAACAGTATATCCACACTGGGAATAATTGCACTGTGACTCACATGGAAGCTCCAATGTTATCTACCTGTGTTCCAGGTAAGATGTTACGAACAAGATTCACAGATCAAACAATCACGCATTCACCTGAAGGTCAATGGCGTGAGAGTGCGTTGTCTATTGGTTCATCTAGGTGTGCCTAGGCTGACCGAATATAACCTAGCTGACCCTGTTTATTTTCATGGTATACTTACTTTTACTAGATGCTGGGATCTGTAGGCTGTTTATACCCGATAATACTGATCAGTGATACGGATTTGATGATACGAACATCAAGTCTGACCGTCATCATTGAAAATGATTCACAGCTTCTCTCGTGCCATCCTCGCAAACCAGTGTATCAATCGATCCGTTAGAATTTAGGATTTATCTAGACTTGTGAAGATGCTGTCCTGCAGGAAAATAGCTGAAGTTTACCGGTCATTTGTAATTGTCATGGATGTTGGGGGCCTACCTTGCATCATGGGATAGAAGTGGGATAAAACGTCATCAGGTTTCGAGCTTATTGGTTGAAATAAATAGTAATGAATACCGGTACCCAAATCGATCTCGAAATTGCCCATGTTAGAACCTGATTAACTGTCAGGTAAAGATATGGACATCATGTATTTTTGTTAACGTTTGTAAGGCTAATAAGTTTATTCTTTGATCTGTTTACCAAGCAAACGCAAACTACGTTGGTTCTACATACTTTGGCACGGGAAATTCCAAACTGATGCTGGATGTTTGGCGGACCGACTTCAATGGTACTCGATTAACTCTGACTATGACCCAGAACGGTTGTTACCTTGTCACTGAGGGTATTATTGGCGAGTTTGGCGACGGTTCAACTTTCTCTCAGTGTAAGAAGCCGGGTCAATGTGGTAAGCTTTGCAACGCTTATTTTTCGCTTTTCCCAGTATAGCTATGTTTGAGAGTGCAATCCAGAGATTCTTCTGTTCTTAATATTGACTGGGAATATAAAATGAGTCCACTTATTCGCCATCAATAATCGTTAACTCTTCTACCCAAATCGGTGATTTCTATATATTTTCTGGAGAAAAAAAAACATGATTATATCATTCTTTCATGGCAGATGACGGCTATGTTATCACAAATTTAAACACGAACATTCCCTTCCAAAAGTGCTTCAACTTGCCTAAAATAACCATTAAAAAGTAACAAGAATGGTCATGTTCAGTCCAATTCCCAGACAAATCTGTAATAGAGATTTTAATAAAATACATTCTCTTGTGTTCCCTGCTCCCGTGCGAAGGTGAAATGGCGAACAAATCTATCCGTTGTTTGACGATGTTCTTGCTGTAAATGAGCCATGATTGTACGCCGAGACAAGGGACATTTCCAAATTTACTCTCTGAGCTCGTTTGAATGTTTGACAATGCCGAAAAGAATAGCATTATAGATATAGACTATTAAGAAGGGAAGAAGAAATATGATTTACCAAAAACCTGGCTATCTGCACTATCATGAAATTAGGAAACATTCCTACGAAAGTGTTGAGAGGGCCCTGAAGTTATCTGTAACAATGACCATTATTCGACATAGAAATCAAATCAAGGGACAGATAAACACGCATTTATACAAATAAAACACGCGAAACAGAAAATCAAACCGCTAAGGATATTGGTGATTATCAGTATGAAGCTATGCTTTTATAGGAAAAGGACACTAATCATTACTTCAAAATTAAACTATAAAGGGAAACATTTGAACTTGGAATTAGCTCCCCTGGAAGGGAATATGCAGCTTATGCAGAGGTGCGAGTTTGAGTTTTTAACGTTGTCTCGCGACAGGTGGCGCTCATTTACAGTGCAGCAATAACAGAGAGAGAAGAGATTTGCTATTGTGCTAATCTATCTCATATCGATCGCCTCTGAGTTTTCTGTTGATCTGTTTTTGAATATGAAAGACGATATTCGGTCTTCGTTAATGCCTCTCGGCTTGGTGCCTTGTTTACAAACGACAATTCTCTCAATGATACGAAGTCTTAGTGCGTTGACATTTGATAATTCTGTGCCTCTCTCATCTGTAGTGGAGGCTCTCCTTGCGTTTGGTATAACCGGTATGACGGTTGGTATCAGGGATGTCTCCATATTCAATATACCGGACATCTGTACAACGACCATGGAATCACATGATGTAAGTCTACAAAGAGTTTCCTATCTTGTTCACATTTATCTTCTTATCGCTTTGTCAGAACAGAACATTCAAAAGTCAAGCTGTGAATGTAGTATAATAAGCAGCTGTCGTCATCAACCGTGTGAACATAACTACTTATGATGAGGTAACAGGAAAATGGCGTTACATCAAGCAATACACTAATCCCAATCTCTTTTCGATTCCCAATTCCACGTGGCTGTAGTTATTGTCCAAACCAGCATACAATGCTCACGTTAACCTAGATGGGTTTCGCAGCTCGGAAGACAATGGCGAGTACCTGATATACAGATTTCACGCTTAATCTGGGAGGAGAGTCGGGATTAATGCCATAGTCAAGAAGATTTCATTGATATGGTGAAATCCAGGTTTAGTGACGGAGGAAGCCGGAGTACTCGGAGAGAATCACCGTCCGTCGGCAAGTAACTGGCAAACTTTCACATGCACCAGCGGGGCTTGGACCCGTGCGGGTTTGAGGCTAGCGATCACCAGCGAAGCGCCTTAGACCACGTGGCCACTTAGTTTTAATCTTAATCTGGGTAGTCTCTTAGGTAGTAAGTATATCATAGCTCATTCCTGTTTGATATATAGAGAAGTACATGTTGTGCCATCCCTCGTGAATATTTTTAAGAATAACATGACAAAAGTTTCAAAGTATATTCAGTTAATTTCTGTCAATTTATCTAGTCCAAAACTTGCCCCATGTTATCAGCATGGGTACTTTGAGTATCAAACACTGCGTGAAATGCCCAAGTTTACAATTCCGGAAACCTATTGGAAACTGTAGCGACACAGTTTCCAATAGGTTTCCAGCGGGTTTCCGGAATTGGAAACTGTAGCATTTCACGCAGTGAAATCTTGTGACGGAATATCTGGAAGATACCGTCTCCAGGCTCTGAAATTGTGAACTGTTCAGTCTGAACACCTGCGTGTACGCATCCACCCACGCAAGCTTTGAACATCCCGCCTCCGAGTCGGATTAAATCAAAACAACTTCCAGGAGACCCGTTTCATTGCACGGATCTTGCTGATTGACAGCTTGTGAATTTCGAATTTACAAAATTAGATTGGTCGCATGCATCCGCCCATCAGTTTACCAACCGCTGTACTCATCTGTCACTCTCTTGTCGGTTTCAATCGTCTTCGGATGTCTGGATTGACTCAACTCGAAATGTCAGGCCATCGTAGACCTACATTGGATTTGATAATCAGGCTACGGCATGGATGGGAGGCCCGTGTCGAGCAGCAACCAAATAGGCTACCCCGATCAAATGCACATGGTTATTGGGGCGTGAAATCAGTATATCGGCGCTTCGCTATTCAGTCTTTGGCACTGGGGGTTTGTATTGAGTTTCGTTCTTTGCATCCGTTCTAAGAAAGCCTTCACCTGAAATGCCTGACTTCAACATTTGTTCTTCATCATTTGGCATTATACTGCTTGAATTGTAGTGTATATTTTGCTGTTGATTTTGGATCACTTAATCACATATTTATTAAGCATGTTCCTCTTTTCTTTCAGCCAATTGAGGCCCATAGTTTTAGCCACCAGTTGCGTGAGATCAGAAGGAGATACGCTTAGCTCATCGACTCGGACCATATGAACTAATTGTGCTATTACCTCTTTGAAGGAAGATATTGAAATAAATCATTCTACCTGCGTGCTCACTGCTTTTTCTGATTCCTTTACCCTTGTCTTCATACCAGAACCAATAATGGATGGACTCTCTCGATCTTAGTTTAAGGAATATGGATATACATGTGTCGGCGTCAGATCGGACATTAATGATCTCTCTTTGTTTATAGAGTTGCTTGAATTTCTCATTAAAAATAGCTATGTAAAATTTGGCAACACAATATATCAACAGCATATAGGTATTCCAATGTGTACTAATTGCGCACCCCTGTTGGCTGACCTGTATCTGTTCTCTTATGAATATGACTATATGCAGGCGCTTTCAAAAACCGATCCATTCAAAGCCCGTTCCCTTCTCATTCACCAAACGCTATATAGACGATCTTCTCGCTGTGGATAATCGCTATATAAATGACGCAGTGAAGGATATATATCCACCTTCACTGGATTTGAAGGAAACTACAGATAGCCCTACAGGCACATCATATTTAGATCTATATCTCTACAAAAATGAAGCGGGCATTCTCTCTCGTCGACTTTATGACAAAAGAGATGATTACAATTTCGACATCGTAAACTATCCCTTTCTGGACAGTAATATTCCAGTGGGACCTGCATATGGCGTATACATATCTCGCCTAGTAGCATTTGCTAGATCCTGTGTTAATTGTGACGATTTCAATCAACGTCACAAAACATTGTTGCAGAAACTTATAAAACAGGGCTATTCCTCCAAGCGCCTCCACTCAAAGTTTCTCAAATTTGGCGATACATATCGCATGCTGATAGCAAAATACGAACGTAGCGTGCAAGATCTATGGCGTTACGTTTCGTAACTTGTGTCTGATTCCGCTTAACCCGGGGCTAGGGGCCGTATGAACCCATGTACTTCAAGATCCTCATGGTGCACCTATGAACATCCACAATCAAAGCGTGACTGAGATACACCATTCTCTGGATAACGACTTTAGAACGATTATTATGGATTAAAAATACTGATCAGCGATACGGATTTTATATTTTTGGAACATCATGATGTCTTGTCGGCATCATTGAAAATTGTTGACCGCTTCTCTCTTGCAGGAAACTAGCCTATGTTTATGTATACTATGATTGTCTTTTTTGAATTTGGTGCTAATACTGTTATATGGATATGGAATATGTCTTTGGATTATGGACGCGGATGCTCTTTAATGGACGACGGCTGAATTATGAATGACGGACTAGACGCTTGTATTATTAAACAGAATCCGTCTATCGTGTCAATACACAAAAACATTCTCTTGTGAAACTACTACAATTATCTCACCAATCAAGAAATGCAGTTCTAATTAACCCTGTCTAGTTAGTTGTACAAAAAACAAGCGACCAAAACGCGCAACGATGCAATCGAAGCATCGAAGGCTTTACCATACCCACATGCATCTTCCCATAGTAGGAAATGTACTACAGACCAGGTGATATACATATATTTAACTCGTCCATTTATCTCGATTTTATTAATATAATCCGGTTTATATAGTCCAGGAGCTATTTCTTTTCGTTTCCTTAGATAAGGTGTTCGCTTATCCCACATAAAACGTTTGAATGCATATTATGATAAAACAACCCTGCTGAAGCATGTCTGGGGTTGGTGCTACGTCAAATTGTGGTATAATTGTTGTTATACAGGTAGATTAACGCTTGATATAGGGGTCAGTTCGCGATATTGTCTATAATCAAGGATATGGTTTGGAGGTCAAAGCGTAATGTTACTTTTAGAACACAAGTACCATTGATACCAGAATACGATGTTCTCTCACAGGTACAGCACTTTGGACATTGAACATGTTAAAGATACAAACCATTTTAAACAACCACACCGAAATCTCCCTTTGTATATATGTAGTAGGGGGTGAGATAAAATTTCGGTCTTCTAGATCTATCTTTGATATTGATGGTGAGTGGATAAATTGCCATTCACAACACGCATGCGTACATGGCATATTGTTGAAGTTAAGCAGAATTAATGAATCCAAAACCATATCTCAGTTATAGAAGCAAAGGGAGTGGGGCAGCATGGAACAACAGTTTTGTCTTGTCGGATGTAGTAATGAAATACTCCTTACCAAGCGTAATATTTCCCATAAGATAGTTTATTACATATCGGCATATTTAACCCTACCAGGCCTGGAGGGGAGGGCCCCCCCCCCCTCCTCCCCTACCAAACATTCTGCGCTATCTCCAGAACGAAAAAAAATGGACAGCTAAAACTTCGTGACTTTATAGTTTATCATATTGGGATCATTTTGAGCTTATTCGCATAACCCCCGGAGCAGAGGATCATGGGTATATTCAAGATGGTGTTTTCGTAACATTTCTTCAAAATGTCTGCTTTTCCGCGATGAAAAGTGGGCAAAAACTACTTTATTTCACATCACACTAATATTTACTAATTTATCATGCAGTTTTTGCTAAAAAAATTGCGCAAATAAAAATTCGGAAAATCTGACCGAAAAATCGACCAAAAATGCCGTTGTTTGAAAATGACGTCACTGTGACGTTATCAAAGCGGCCATCTTGGAATTTTTTACATTTTCTGGTAGAGCTTGACCCAATGGTATATTGTGGTAAGTTTCAGCTCCTAGCTCAAGGGGTAAGAAAAATAATTAGGGAGGTCATTTCGCCTCTCCCTCCCCCCAGGACAGGTCCCAAAAAGCCTAGGCCAGATAGGGTTAAAATCGAAACGATCCATAAAAGCTACCGAAAGAGCTCTGAGAACTAGGAAGCAAGGATACATGACATCTTGGTCTACTCTACTACATACAGGAGATATCATTCATGGGATGTTTCTTTGTTTATAGAGTTGCTTGAATTTCTCATTAATAATATCTATGTGAAATTTGGCAACACAATATATCAGCAGCATATGGGTATTCCAATAGGTATTAATTGTGCACCCCTGTTGGCTGACCTATATCTGTTCTCTTATGAATATGACTATATGCAGGCGCTTTCAAAAACCAATCCATTCAAAGCCCGTTCCTTCTCATTCATCAAACGCTATATAGACGATCTTATCGCTGTGGATAATCGCTATATAAATGACGCAGTGAAGGATATATATCCACCTTCACTGGATTTGAAGGAAACTACAGATATCCCTACAGGCACATCATATTTAGACCTATATCTCTATAAAAATGAAGAGGGCCTTCTCTCTCGTCGACTGTATGACAAAAGAGATGATTACAATTTCGACATCGTACACTATCCCTTTCTGGACAGTAATATTCCAGTGGTCCTGCATATCGCGTATACATATCACGCCTAGTAGCATTTGCTAGATCCTGTGTTAAATGTGACGATTTTAATCAACGTCACGAAACATTGTTGCAGGAACTTATAAAACAGGGCTACACCACCAAGCGCCTCCACTCAAAGTTTCTCAAATTTGGCGATACATATCGCATGTTGATAGCAAAATACAAGCGTAGCGTGCAAGATCTATGGCGTTACGTTTCGTAACTTGTGTCTAATTCCGCTTAACCCGGGGCTAGGGGCCGTATGAACTCATGTACTTCTAGATCCTCATGGTACTCATATGAACATCCACAATCAAAGCGTGACTGAGATACATCATTCTTTAGGTGACGACTTTACAACGAATATTATGGATTAAGAATACTGATCAGCGATACGGATTTGATATTTTTGGAACATCATGATGTCTTGCCTGCATCACTGAAAACTGTTGACCGCTTCTCTCTTGCAGGAAACAAGCCTATGTTTATGTATACTATGATTGTCTTTTTGAATTTGGTGCTAATACCGTTATATGGAATATGGAATAGGTCTTTGGATTATGGACGCGGATATTCTCTAATGGACGACGGCTGAATAATGAATGACGGACCAGACGCTTGTACGGCAAACCTGGACCTTTGCCTTCACGTACATGGAAGTGGGTTCCAAGATGAGGAAACAGCCATGGGCATCATCTAAGCCAAGCAATCTCTGAGAAAATGCAAGAGATATTTCTTGGTGACGTCCATCTATTTGTTTGGCTGCTCTTTGTTGACGCTGCATGCTGCAAGGTCCACATTTATGCTTTTCGATAATCTGTTGGAAAATATTTCACTTGCGTTGTTCGCAGTCTTCCGCATAACAAGATACGGTATTCTGTGTATCGCAGCATCATAATTGATAGATTGATATCTAGATCTTTAGAACTGAATGTAGGCAAAGAATTATTCTTAGCAACAAGCATTACACTTTATCTGCATGAACACTACGGTTGTTTGATATAGAAATGAAAGAATATGTTACGACAATACGGGAAAAACTCCCTTGTGTGTAATGTTAATCAAGCTGATTTTTTTTTCCAAACCAAAACCTCCCATATCAGATTTATCTTGAAGTTTACATACTGAAATAACAGCCTCGAAAAAATTGCGATGCTCCGTTGTATAGAAATGGATATATGATTGATCAAAATGTGCTCACTGATCTGATTTGGTATTTTGGGGGTATTTACAGTGGGAATTTTCTCTTATAGCAAAAATATGACACCTCAAACCAAAATAGTTTTGCCACAAAATATATTAGGAAGTTTGTTTATTGGAAAGAACCAGAAATGGTTTTGGTTTGAGGAGTCATATTTTTGCTACAGAATTAAATCCTCTATGAAAATGCCCCCAAAATAAGCCGGTGAGGAGATTTTGATCAATCATATCTCAGTTTTTGTCGGGTTTACCAAGGGTAAACCCTACATTAGTATCACTCTTCAGTTTTTCTTTTTTCTTCTGCACATGTGTAGTTTTGATCTCCTGCCCGGAGACTGTTCTCATTTGATGCCCCTTACAGCATTCATAAAAAATACGGTACTTCTGTCTGACAGTCATATACACATGTGCAATGCACGGTAGCTTGTGCATTGAACGTGATAATTGGTACATTATCGCAGTAAATTTTATCTTTACAATTTCCTTTAAAATTTGCCTTTCCAATCTATTTTATCCGGTATCATTTGTTACGGCGGAAAGGGTGCGCCGTATATCATTCTCCAGGCGTAACCACGTAGCGAGTTTTTGTGGATACAAATTATGTATGCGTATCCACATCTTAAAATCACCGAAAACAAGAAGTTTCCAAATTGTGGATACACATGATTTTTTGGTGATGTATCCACATTTTTACTTCCACCTTACTTGATCAATTATCAGCATGAGAACTGAATAAAATTGCGACAAAGCTCTGGCAGGAATTTTGGCGAAAGTTTTTGGGACAGATTTCGTTATTTTTTCAAGTGTCTGACGTGTCTTCTCCGTCGATCTTCTTCAACAAAACGAAATAGGAACGACTGGCACTTTTGCACAAAACTCTTTTACATATCTGATTATGGTTACAAAGAATAAAAACCTGGGATGTTTTCCTTTTGCTGGTATGGATGAGAAAGAGATACGATATTTCGATCCCGTCAACGCTGAACTTTCATCCCAAGTCTGAATTTCCCAGAGTACAAGTAATCGTGGATTTGATTGGCTGAACAGTACATATTGGCTCCGCCCACACGTTATTCAACCAATCATTAAACTTTTTACACGACATACGAATTCAATGAAACTAAATAAGATCGGCTCGTTTTCTAGATTTATAGTTTTTCTTTCCAATCCATATGAATTTAAAGGCATTTCTGTAAAACCGTGATTATTTAGCATTTAAAATAACACTATGAGTATGACAGTATCTTGTTTTATAGTCAAGAGTTGTTAGAAAAATGATCGTGGAGCAGGAGAATAGCGAATTTTCTGAACTTGTCGGAGATTGCGACGTCTGAAGATTTTCTTGTCTGGATGTAATTTTAGTGGATTCATTTTCTCACAGATTAAATAAGTATGGAAATTATATAAATGTGGATACAATGTGCATGGATACATCTCTTATATAGGATGCGTATCCACATTTTACAAAAGTCGAAGTTTTATGCTCTAGATAAAAATGTGCATACACATCCTATATAGAGATGTAGGCCTATCCACAAAAACCTTCTATATTGCGGTCACGCCATTCTTCATGGTCCATCGACAACCGATCCGTGGAACTTTTGTTGTAAGATCACAAAGGTGGTGTTAGCTTTAGATGTAGGGAATCGTCTTCAATGCATTTTTGATACACACAGCTTATTTAGACTGAATATTTCAGAATTATTTGTTGCTCAAATTGGTTTTGGATAAAGGTGTCCTATTTTTGTAACAAAAAGAAAATTTGCACCGAAAAGTGCATAAAAATACGAAAATAAGCCAATGAACCTATGGTGCGCCATAAATCCGTTTTCGTGCATCTGCAGCCCTTCATTATTTCGTGTCTTGTAATTCAGCATGTATAGGCTGTACAAAATGGTCCATTTCAAATCATTTTGATAAAAGTGAAAGTTTGGCCCTACAAACCGAACAGCTTGAGGAAGATTCCTTATGTAAAGCGAACACCACCTTTCCTCCCTTAAATGATCGCAAATATGGGACTAATAAACCCCTCTGATGCAAGTAAACCCGACATCAGTACTTTAAGTACTTTGATTATGCAACTGAACGTCTCATTTTTTCGAAGGGAATATTTCAGTATGTACACTTCAAGAAAAGTCTTATTTGGCAGGTTTCGAGTGAAAACAAATTGGCTTTATTACAGTCACACACAAAGGAGTTTTTAGTATGTAAACGTCACTATCCAAATTTGGTGTGGAACTTAGACACCCCTTCCCAACCCCCACGCCCCACCCCCAACTCCATAACCCATTCCCCCACCCTCTGGCACCGAATCTCTCGCTTGGACGAAGCCACTGCATTCGAAATAGTTCTGAGACCACCCCCTCTTACTGTCTGAGCCACGCCTGTGTGACAGGAGTCCCTTTCCTGTTGAGAATTTAGACAAGTTCCCAGTCCATTATTCTCAGTTCCCAATGTGTTAGGAAAACAAATCTTACCTGTGTTAAACGAGGACAAACCTATCCCGTTGTCATCGATCAACTAGCCTCCACATTGAAGCAATTTGTATAGGAATTAAATTTGGAGAGAGAGAACAATAGAGAGAGAACAATGTTCGCCATTAGCAAACTTCGAACCCATGACCTCTCCAAATGACGGAGCAGCTCATACTGTCTATCTGATCCATGCTGGCTCATACTGAAAATATAGTGTGTGAATGGTCCCATACCCTGATGACGTATTATATATCTCTCAGTCACGTGATGGATTGTATTTCCATTCATCTGTATGACACGTGAACACTTATCCAGAAATCTAACATGCATTGTGTAACACGAAACCAATTAAATTGTCATTGTCAACGCAAAGTACATGTCCCGCAAGGCGTGAGGGCCTATATGTAACCCGATACACCAAATTAAAGCTTGCTCTTCAGACTGTGCCAGCTTAGCTCAGGGACCTCGTGCTGGCAATTAAGTTGATGTCATGTTACACTAAGGAGGTGACCGGCTAATTGAATTGTATAACAATGCTCACCTGTCATTTAATTGCCATGGATGTTGGGGGCCTGCATTGCATCAAGGGATAGAAGTGGTATGTTATTGTCATGGATGTAGGGGGCCTACGTCATCAGGCTTCAGGACCATTGTGTTGCACATTCTACTTGCAGATCTATAGGGATATGAGCAAATGTTTAGTGCACGGTTACACAGTCCAAACTAGCATTCGTATTCGTTTGCTGCCGCATTGTCTACCAGTTATAAATGACCATACTTCCCTTTGAATAATGTAAGATTTTTATTGCAGATTCAAGAAGACTCCATTCATATGCCTAGTTACCATTCACCTGTTAGAGCTCTGTATATATCAACAACTACGTGTAAGTTGTCGAGTTTAAAACGGAGTGCACAAGAACGCATTTATATGTGCCACCTCATTCCCATTATATACATCTGGAAAAAAGTTAAGCACCTCCATGAACATTTACAAAGGAATATGTATTGGTCGATATCAGGGGTGTACACGCACAGTAAGTTTGTAAAACTGCATGCTATCATGTAAGGTCATGTTCTGGCTACACGGAAACACAATAATGACAGTTTTCTTTATCATTTTAATGATAGCACTGGTGTACCAAAAAGTAACTGTTTGAGCTAAAAATGATACCCGTTACAAGTATGAAGCTGGAGAGTCAACCAGGCAACATGGTTTGGATATGAATGGATAAAAAAGTCATTTGTAACAAGGGAAAGTTTTCCAATTGTATATCTGGTGTATCTTCCACGTGCTTGGATAACTGCCTCTACCCGGCGTCGCATCCCCCCAGTCAATCGTCGTATCCATTGCATAGGAAACTGTCGCCATTCCTGGTGCAAAGCTGCTTCCAACTCAAGCAGATTTTGTAATGGAGGTTCACGTGCTTGTGTTCGACGCTCAAGAATGTCCCAAATGTGCTCCAGAGGATTCAGATCAGGACTCCTGGCGGGCTAAGGAAGATGAGTCACTGCATTATTCTGAATGAATGCTGGCAGTGCACGGGAACAGTGCGGTCTAGCGTTGTCATCCATAAGCACAGGTCTGATAGCAAGAGGATGGTTAACAAAATGGGGGACAACAACTGGGCAAGGACATCCCGGATGTATTTATCGCCATTCAGATTCCCACGTATTGTTACCATGTCAAGCTTACAGTCATGAGAGACACAGCCCCACACCATTACTGAACCCCCACCAAAGGCAACTGTCGGTTTGATGTTTCTTGGTGTATAGGCAGTATTTGGCTGCCTCCAAACTCTCACGCGTCCATCGGTTACATGAAGAAGGAACCGGCTTTCATCCGACCAATGAATTCTTCGCCAACTCCTCAGATTCCAGCGGTGTCGTGCTATACACCAAGCCAAACGTACTCGTTGGTGATGATCACTAAGGAGAGGACGTTTGATGACCCTTCTGGATCGATACCTGGCACTTCTTAGGCGATTCCTGACTGTTCTCGTAGAGAAACGGCGATTTGGTAATCAGAGGTTCTTCAGAACAGTACTTGTGGCGAATGGATCTCGTCGAATTAGCCTCAGAAGTGCCCTGTCTTGACGTTTTGATGTCACCCGGGGTTGTCCGGAACGTGGACGGTCCTTCACCTCATTGGTTGCCTGTGTTTCCTAACCAGACGGCTGATAACTGTGTAGTGAATATTGAGTTGACGACCAATTGCTTTAAAGTACATACCAGTTGAATGCATACCAATAATTTGCCATCTCTGTGCATCTGATATCCTTCTTCGTGCCATGGTGACAGATAATAATTGAATATTGCAACCCATTCACATTAAATACCGAAATATGGGGCGTGCACAAACTGCATTTGGGAAAATTCGTGGGTTCCCTTTTCCACATGCTTCCCATGATACCTTTTCGTGTCACTTTTCATGAAGGACGTTCGCCATCATTTGTTGGATCATCATTATTATCATACCTATCACCAGACACGGGCTAAACCTTAACATTGGTGTGTAAGTAGTCATTATATTAGGGGGTGCTTAACTTTTTTGCAGGTGTATATATATTTCTAAATCTCGATAATATTTTGTTCAGTGCTATGAATTCTGATGTACATCAATGTCCCCTGTGCAACACCTGTTCCTACGAAGTAGGCTTTCATTTGCAAATTGTCCCGTAATGAATGAGTGAGTGAGTGAGTGAGTGAGTCAGTCAGTCAGTCCATCCGAATCCTTTTGTCGACAAAATAAGGAGAACCGTTGACATTAGAACCTTGATTTTTGGCATGAACGTGCATTAGGGGACTGTTACCAGCAAGTTCTGAGCTGACCTACTTTTGATGAAAATTTGACCTAATTAGGTGACCTATAATATTACGCTTGGACTCCCAAGTCATCTTCCTCACCCCACTTCGTAGGTCCTGTGACGTTAGTCACACTACTCATGTGTGATATAACAGCTTTTCTTGATTCTATTGATACCTTTCCTTCCAAAATATAGTCATTTATATCACCCCACATAAAAATATTTCACCTTGGAGACCTGCAGTGAACGGACCCCTGCCACAAACATTTGGCTGTAGAAAAAGTTATATCACAATCTGACATGATATACCCACCCTAAAAATGTTCCAAGTGGGTTGCTGTGGAATGATATACAGTCAGATCTTTTATGTGGTTCAGGTTGAGGGTGACAATTTATCATGGACCTGGCCCTTGGATTAATAGCCCATTTTTTATACTTGAAGGAAAACATGTAATTACAACAACTAAGATATGTTAGGGAAATTTGAACTTCATGACCGCTTTCCACTACAGCGAACAAACATCAACGGGAGACAAAAAAGTCTTTTTCGCTTAATAACATTTGACTTATTCATCATAACGCTCCAAAATCTTCAGACGACTTACCTTATATATATATTGTTACATGCCATAACTGTGATTTTCCGATGAAAGCGTGCATAGTTTAATTGTTAATAGAGAACAGAACATGTCGTCTATTCTCTGGCAAATTAGATAGACGACAATTTGTGTTTTCAATACCATCTCGATGTGGATATATATGTCCATGGTCGTCTATTGCGGATGTGTCCTCGTTCTATATATTCTTGGATTTATTGGACAAAAACGACCTTTTTTTACCTTCATTTTAGAGAGGTAGTACTCAAACCTGATCAATAGAATGAGGAAAACATGAACAGCTATTTGCTTTCAGTGCTGATGCACATAACAGTATAGATGAAACGACTTTGTAGGTCAGTTATCGGAAAACAGCTTTAGTCCATATTCATATCACAAAATGAGCTGTCTTCATCAGCTTCAGATTCGTTTGTTCTCTTGTACTTCCCGGGGTGTATTTCCATGGATCTCCTCTCGTACATCCGGCCAATTATGTCGCCAGCAGAACCACCACCATTCGAACATGGAGAAAATGCGATATATTCCATTGACAATATCCTTATGTTTGAAAAATCACATAAACAATTGAGATGTTTATCATGATAATCCATTGCCAAAAAGTATGACGCTATTTTGCAACATATAATTGATCTAAATCATTTTCTTTTGCGAAAACTGGCCGTGTTATTGGACACAGAACTGGGTATTAGTCAAGTATGGTATGTGTTTTGTACAGATGTTCTCATATAGAAGCTTCCAGGCTATCGACTCAAAGACAAAGCTTTTAACATCAAACAGCGCAACGTGATCAAACGACTGGTTTCTCTTGGATCAGAATCTGATACAAGTATGAACGACAGACAAAGTATATCATTAGGTTTAGGTCAGTTCGTGGTTGGGGGACACTTGTTGACTCTTGATACCATTGATATGAGAGGTTCATTGACTTTGGAGAGGATAGATAAAAGACAAAAGAATGAAGATGATGAAGAAAACATGTTTTTCTTTCTGATTGCAATTCGCATGTGGCTCAAAGATTCGAAAATCCTTTATTCCCCAAAAAGGGTTTTTCCAGTGTATTCTTGAATCCTCAACTGTCAGCATCCTCAGTTGAGTGATTCCCCTGATCGCTCCACCACGTGGCTGTGTGATCTAAGGCGCATGCGTTTTTATATACACGTGCGTTTATGATGACACTTTTTTAAAACGTCCAAACTCGCGAAATTACAAAACATATCCTGATGACCAGATGGAAAATACATATTCCTGAACATTATGACATAAACATCCAATATTCAATGTTCGTGTTAACAGAAAGTGTAGATACCCTGCTTTCATCTAATATTCGTACTGCCGAACCCCTTCGGGGACCGTCTAACGTTTTGATACTTAGACAGGTCTTCAAACATCAAGTGTGGGAGCTAAGGATGTCCGGTGGCTACAAGTTACAAGCGTCTACTCCGTCATCCATAATTCAGCCGTCGTCCATTAGAGAATATCCGCGTCCATAATCCAAAGACCTATTCCATATTCCATATAACAGTATTAACACCAAATTCAAAAAGACAATCATAGTATACATAAACATAGGCTTGTTTCCTGCAAGAGAGAAGCGGTCAACAGTTTTCAATGATGCCGGCAAGACATTATGATGTTCCAAAATATCAAATCCGTATCGCTGATCAGTATTCTTAATCCATAATATTCGTTGCAAAGTCGTCATCTAAAGAATGATGTATCTCAGTCACGGTTTGATTGTGATTGTTCATATGATTACCATGAGGATCTTAAAGTACATGGGTTCATACGGCCCCTAGCCCCGGGTTAAGCGGAATTAGACACAAGTTACGAAACGTAGCGCCATAGATCTTGTACGCTACGTTCGTATTTTGCTATCCGGCTCGTATCTTCTAACCCAGTAAGGACACTTTTCCCCAGACTTGCAGCTAAGGATCTCCTAAAAAGGATATGAGATGAGACACCAATCCATGTGACATTCTCATTTACTCTGGCATTTACTCTTGAATATTTATTTAACAATCAAAAAAACGTTTCTCAACGAAAGAGGTATTTGTCTTCCAGTCACTGATAACGATATACCGCAAGTGTACTGGACTCCCAAAATGCATAAATCACCATACAAAGCCATTTATAGCTGGTTTTAGAAGCTGCACCACCAAACTTCTTTCAATCCAGTTGACGAGGGCCCTTCAGGAGGTAGAAGCATTTTGGGAAATTGAAAAACTCAAAATGCCTCACGGAAGAATTGATGCGAACGGACAAATACAGTACAGGCATGTATCCACATGGGATTTCTCTACTCTCTATACTACAATCCCTCATCAAAACCTTATTGACCGTCTTAGTTCATTAATAGTATCGATGTTCAAGAAAACTGATCGCCGATATATTATTGTGGGAAGCCATAAAGCATTCTTTAGCTCTACTATATACAAGGGATATGATTCATGGGATGTTGCTTGAATGTCTCATTAATAATATCTAATATGTGAAATGGCAAAACAATATATCAATACCATATAGGTATTTCAATGGGTACTAATTGTGCACCCCATTTTGCTGACCTTTTATGTTCTCTTATGAGCACGACTATATACACGTGCTTTCAAAAATAGATCCTTTCAAATCCCGTTCTTTCTCATTCACCAAACGCTATATAGACGATCTTCTCGCCGTTGATAATCACTATACATGAGGCAATTTAAGGAAACTACAAATGGCCCTAACTGCACATCATATTTAGACCTATACCTCTATAAAAATGAAGCGGGGATTGGACGATTTTGCGACAAAAGAGATGATGACAATTTCTGGACAGAAATATTCCAGTGGAACCTTCATATGGCGTATACATATCTCGCATATTTGCGTTTGCAAGATCCTGTGTTAAATATGACGATATTAATCAACGTCACAAAACATTATTGCAAAAACTTATAAAACAGGGCTACATCACCGAGCGCCTCTCACTCAAAGTTTCTCAAATTTGGCGATACATATGCTGATAGCATAATACGGGCGTAGCGTGCAAGATCTATGGCGTTACATTTCATAACTTGTGTCTAATTCCGCTTTAACCCGGGTCTTGGGGCCGTATGAAGCCATGTATTACAAGATCCTCATAGTGTTCATATGAAAAGCCACAATCAAAGCGTGACTGAGTACATCATATTCTAGGGAATGACTTTACAAAGAAAATCATATGGATTAAGAATATCGATCTGCGATACGGATTTGATATTTTTGAAAAAAATCAAGATGCCTCACCGGCATCATTGAAAACTGTTTACCGATTCTCTCTTTCAGGAAACTATCCTATTTTTATGCATACTATAAATCATTCTGTTACTTTGGTGATGATGCCATCATATGAATTAGATCTTCGGATTAGTTTGTATTAACATCTCATAATTATTGTCAACAAAATAAAATAGGGTGCTGTACATGTATGCTCGGTTCACCAAGCTCGCCTTGATTCCCTTTATCTTGTGATATATAGGCGTCAGAGTCAACTTTCAGTGTTCAGCTTACAAGAGGAATTGGATACATAATTAGGGATCCACAATCTATCAACAAATGGATGATTATATATCCCCTTGATTCTCACTGTTATTTATTCGTGACTATTAATCTAAGTGTGAATCAAACGAGATTAATACCTGGAACACAGTTAATAAGCATCTACACAGGTAAGTCGAAGGGAGTACAGTTCCCGCTGGTGCTGCTTTTTCATCAATTCGAAGTCAGATCCTTTTTTACTCCAATAACAAGAAATGACGAACAACTGCATTGTGTTGAGTATCTATCAAATCATCGGCATATTTCAATAACCAGTTGGATCCAATTTCATTGACTATGCTCGTATGCTTACTATATTAACTGAAAATGTCATAAATTATTCAAAAAGGTTACCCTGGACATCTAAAATAAGCGTTATAATTTGGATATCATTGATGAAGAAAGACAACACACCATGGGCATCAACATCTTTAGCTAATTTGCAGTAAATTGGCAAAGAAAAATCAATTATATTCGCCTGCTTAGCTTATCATTAAGCTGTGACATTCAATACTAGAACATACTCGGTGACTCCTATACAACAGCTGTTTTGTTCCCAGTGACGATGGACAATTTTATCACATTCGTTCTGCTTTCTTATCTTTGGGCTTATTAACCCCGCATGATATTTCACCGTCAAAAAGTTATTCCAAAGTAATACCTATGTATCATAGTAGAATACATCAGTATTATTGATAATTAATTCGGAGATGAAAGGATCGCTTATACCGTACTATATGACATACCACTTCAACAACAGAAACCTGTCATTTTGATGGACCGTCAAGGAAAACCCCACACTCCCAGAAGCCATTTTGGATCCGTCACTTTGAACTAAACTTGCACAATCTGACATATGTTTCGAAGATATGTGTATATTTGTTTCATTTCCATTAATTACATCCATATAGTAGGATGGTCCCAGTTATATATCTAGTTTTATACGATGTTATCGAATATTGTGAGTCCAATACACTTTGTGTATATCGGTATGGGTGCTAGGAAGGGAAACACCTACTTCTTTGAGAAACATTCTTGTGCTCGTTGAATGTATCTTCCATGCCCATTGCAGTGGAAGAAGTTTATTTGTTATCTGGCCACCGGAGCCCCATGATCTTGCCTACTCAGATTGCAAGAACTGATGACTTTACATGAATGAAATAATGAAAACTATGTCAGTTACTTGGTTTGGGCGATAAGACATAGTACACAAAACTGTGGGTCAGCTGTATTCCTGGAAAGAAGCTATATTATGCCTAATTCGCCACATCCGCTTAACATTGTAACTCGCTTGATCCTCAGTGTTAAGAAGCTTCGGATACGTCTGTTCTCTTGTATTTCCTGGGGCATTCTGTTTCTCGACTTATCTCTAGTACATCCGTCCAATTATGGCGACCTCCACCACCATGCGACTATACATTGAGAGGAAAAAGGGAGCCATCATGATGCCAAAATGGGTATCTACAAGCTAGAAACCCCTCGTTCTCGGGTAGACCCTCTGGGTTTCAGAACGATTTCCCAGAGCTCTGATTCACCATGATGCCGGAATAAGTATCTGGCAGTTAGAGTCCCCTGGTTCTCGACAAGATACCGCACGGATTCGTCACGATTCCCCAGTTTCTCAACATACGTATTCGCCTGATCGCCCCACCACGTGACTGTAAGAATTAAGGGCGAATGCGTTTGGTTATTGACATTACTTCCGCCTGTCTACTGTTTGGTGCCTAACATGGGTCGTCTGTTTTCAGTAAAATCCACGCCAGTCTTAAGTTTCTTCATGACATCGATGTCATATTTCAAACCAGTTACCTTTATCGTCACTCAAAGAATGGTTTTGCATAGCTTTTGTTCCAAATGTGATACGGCATCTCTCAAGTTCTTGGAGCAACATACCCGAGGATGTACAAGGATGAATCATCAACGTGAGGGTCAACACTGGCTTGTTACTATCCATATATGTGTATTTTACTTAAATTCTTGTGTGAATTTTTCATTTTCTAGGGATAAAATTTGCCAAATTGATCGGAGCTATTATAAGTCAGACTATAAGAATTCCTATCAAGACTGAAAGCAAAAGTGGAGAGTAGCAAACCATCGTTGTTGTTATTCGCATGCATAATTTATTCAAAACACCGAGACAAATGAGGAATCCAGCAATGAATTCTCCCCCGCGATAACCCAAGGCATCCAGAGGAGTCTCTTGATGATTCAATTCAAGCATCACTACGATTCCTCTATTTCTCCCAGTGTAGAAATATACAATATACCCAGAAACATGTAATATATCCAATAGAGACACTTCTTCTTTTTCTAAAAGATAGAAAAAATAGATCGTTTTGCACCAAATAATAAAGGTTTCAGAAATTTTCTAAAGCTAAGAATTAAGGTAAGGTAGGAAAAGACTGCTGCTTACCGGTAAATGTTTCAATTCGGAAACTCTCGGGTTGGAGCCAAAACATAGCTACATCGCAAAGTATTTTACCATCAAGTAAATCAGACGACCCCTCCCTCTTGAATCAGTGGTTGATACAATAATACTATAACAAAAAGCCCAAGTTTGAAATAAAGCTTGATAAATTAATCGGTCACAAAGGAATCATTGACTTCGATATGAAATAGACATGAGATCATGGAAAAAGAAAACCAAGATTGCAAAATTGCATCCTGGTCAGTACAATCCACGGCTGGTTCAAAGATTCGTGTCTTATTATACCACTGACTGCGAGGAAGAAAACCTAGATAAAACAGAAATACGTGACATCGTTTGCTATAAGAATGGATGCGGTGGCCAAAACTTTGCAGTTAGTCTAATCTAAGAATGAGATGTCTTGTTCATTTGATTCTGTTTCTGTCATTGAGAAAGTTAGGCAATTCTATAAAGAAACATCCCAAGAATGATATATACTTTACGTGCAGTAGAACTGATGAAAGCCTTATGTATTCTGACGTAGTCGTATGCCGTTGACCAGCTTTAAGTACACAGATACTATTAATGAACTAAGGTGTTCAATGAGGCCCTTGGGAGGAATAGCGACTTAGAGAGTCGAGTAGATCCCAAGTAGATGACATGGATGTACGGTATGTGCCCTTTGTCATCTAGTTCTTCGGTAAAAATGTTTGAGTTTTAGTGTCCACACGCATTCGATATCTGAATTTCTTGGAATGGCAGCACAATGATTCCCTCTAAATAATTTATCGACCTGTACGGTGTTTTTAAACATTGTGAGTCTATTACACTTTTGGTATATCAGTATGAGTGTTAGGAAGGGAAACACCTGTTTTGTTTGTAGAATATATCTTCCATGGTAATTCCAGTGGAGTAAGTGTATTTGTTATCTAGCCACCGGAGCCCCATGTTCTCGCCAACTCAGACTGTAAGGACTGACGACATTATATGAATGGAATAATGGAAACCATGTCAGTTACTTCCTTTCGGCTTATAGTACAACACAAATGTAGGTCAGCTGTATTCCTGGAAGGAAGCTTTATGCCAAATCCTCTTAATCCGCTTTACATTATAAATCGCTTGATCATCTATGCTCAGAAGCTTCGCGTACGTCTGTTCTCTTGTATTTCCAGGGGCATTCTCACTCGTTCGTATCTTATCTCTAGTACATCCGACCAATTATGGCGCTAACAAGACCACCACCATTCGCCTATAGAAACACACATGTCATATACTCCAAGAGAGTCTTCTTTTCTTCAAAATATTCCTTCGACAAAAATACGCTATTTGCACCATATGCTAATATCTCAGAAATTGCTAAAGCTAAGAGCGTTTTATGAAACAGAGCCAATTCAGGCAAAGTCTATAGCCAAAGATATAGCTGCATCACAATATACTTGAAACATCAAGCACATCAAACGACTGCCCCCACTTGAATATAGGTATCTCAATAAGTACTAATTATGCACCAATATTGGCAGACCTACCTATATATGTTTTCATATGAATACGCCTATACGCAGAAATTGTCAAAATATAATCATTCCAAAACCTGTTCCTTCTCATTCACAAAACGGCATATAGACGATCTCCTAGCGCGATTATATCTTCAAAAGCGTATGGTTGATTTTAGAAAACAAAGTACCAATGATACTAGTAAAAGATGTTCTCTCACACAGGTTCAGTACTATGGACATTGAACATGTTGAAGTATAAAGCATGTTAAACAACCACACCTAAATACGCCTTATGCTCAGATAGATGTAGTAGGGGGTCAGGTAACATTTCGGAATCTTTTTTTGCAAAATTTATTATTTTTGACGATTGATGTTGAATGAATAAGTTGCCATTCACAACATGCATGAGTACTTGACATATTATTGAAATTAAGCTGATTTAATAAGCTCAAATACCATACCTTATATATGTTAACAGCAGCAAAGACAGTGTAGCAGCATGGAACAACAGTTGTGACTTGCCGGTTGTAGTAATGGTATGCTACTTACTGTGCGTTATTATTCCCTTAATATAGATTATTACACATCGGCATATTTAAGATCGAAACGATCCATAAAATCTACCGAAGGTGCTTTAAGAGAAACAGCCTGAACTAAGAACAAAAATTCAAAGCTGTAAAAGGCGCAAACCAGTGCACCAACTACATCGGGAACTAGGAAATAAGAACAATCTGTGTTCCTTCCTATCTGAGATCTTGCTTGGTCAGGCAGACCTGAAGCTTTGACTTGACATACTGGGAGGTGGGTTTCAAGATGAGGATACACCCATGGGCATCATCTAAGCTAAGCAATCTCTGAGAAAATGCAAGAAATATTTGTCCATCCATTCGATTGCTGCTCGTTAATAACAGGTTCGCATTTATGCTTTACAAAGTCTATTGAACAATATTTCACTTGTGGTGTGGTGTTCGCAGTCTTTCGCATTGCAAGATACGGGATTGCAAACGAGAAATATAAATCTGAAGGCCGACCAGAAGATAGTCCTGTCTGCCTTGGAACAGTACGTTATTGATTGGTCTAAGCGAGAAAAAGTTGAACCTACAGTACTCGATGATTGGCTGGATCTCACCAAGAGCAAGGTCGTTGAAACAATCCGCCATATTGACAGAAGTACCCTTCCCCAAGCAAAACAAGTACTGAGAAGCCCCAATTCGCAAGAAGTTCTAGCAAATCTCCAGAGTAAATTCGTCATAGTCCCAGCAGACAAAGCTCCAAGTAATATAATATCCATATGTAAATATTACTATTACCAGGTGCTGGTTGAAGAATTGAGAGTAAACATATCATCATCAAATACGTCTACTTACTCTGAAACTGCATTTACTCCGGAAGATTTATTTAACAATCACAAAACATTTCTCAAGGAAAGAGGTATTTGTCTTCCAACCAAACATAACGATATACCAAAAGTATACTGGACTCCCAAAATGCATAAATCACCATACAAAGCTAGATTCATAGCTGGTTCTAGAAGCTGCACCACCAAGCTTCTTTCAACATTGTTGACGAGGGCCCTTCAGGAGGTAAAAGCATTTTGGGGAAGGTATTGCGCCACTATTTCTAAAAACTCTGGCGTTGAATGTATGTGGATATTGAAAAACTCAAAATATCTTACGGAAGAACTTGATGCTAAAGGTCACATACCGTATAGACATGTATCCACATGGGATTTCTCAACTCTCTATACCACAATCCCTCATTAGGACCTTATTGACCGCCTAAGTTCATTAATAGTATCTGTATTCAAGAAAACTGATCGTAGGTATATTAATGTCGGAAGCCATAAAGCATTCTTTAGCTCTACTACATGCAAGAGATATCATTCATGGGATGTTTCTTTCTTTATAGAGTTGCTTGAATTTCTCATTAAAAATATTTATGTGAAATTTGGCAACACAATATATCAACAGCATATAGGTATTCCAGTGGGTACTAATTGTGCACCCCTATTGGCTGACCTATATCTGTTCTCCTATGAATATGACTATATGCAGGCGCTTTCAAAAACCAATCCATTCAAAGCCCGTTCCTTCTCATTCACCAAACGCTATATAGACGATCTTCTCGCTGTGGATAATCGCTATATAAATGACGCAGTGAAGGATATATCCACCTTCACTGGATTTGAAGGAAACTACAGATAACCCTACAGGCACATCGTATTTAGACCTATATCTCTATAAAAATGAAGCGGGCCTCTCTCGTCGATTTTATGACAAAAGAGATGATTACAATGTCGACATCGTAAACTATCCCTTTCTGGATAGTAATATTCCAGTGGGACCTGCATATGGCGTATACATATCTCGCTTAGTAGCATTTGCTAGATCCTGTGTTAAATGTGATGATTTTAATCAACGTCACAAAACATTGTTGCAGAAACTTATAAAACAGGGCTATTCCACCAAGCGCCTCCACTCAAAGTTTCTCAAATTTGGCGATACATATCGCATGCTGATAGCAAAATACGAACGTAGCGTGCAAGATCTATGGCGCTACGTTTCGTAACTTGTGTCTAATTCCGCTTAACCCGGGGCTAGGGGCCGTATGAACCCATGTACTTCAAGATCCTCATGGTACTCATATGAACAGTCACAATCAAAGCGTGACTGAGATACATCATTCTTTAGATGACGACTTTACAACGAATATTATGGATTAAGAATACTGATCAGCGATACGGATTTGATATTTTTGGAATATCATGATGTCTTGCCGGCATCATTGAAAACTGTTGACCGCTTCTCTCTTGCAGGAAACAAGCCTATGTTTATGTATATTATGATTGTCTTTTTGAATTTGGTGCTAATACTGTTATATGGAATATGGAATAGGTTTTTGGATTATGGACGCGGATATTCTCTAATGGACGACGGCTGAATTATGAATGACGGACCAGACGCTTGTAATTCTTTCTATCGCAGAATCATAATTGATAGAAAGACCCCTCAATTTAGAGCTCTCTCTTTGATTACTTCTCTCAATGGACTGAGGATTAGTCTTGGTAACAAGCACTACACTTTATCTGCATAAACACAATGGTTTGATATAGAAATGAAAATTTTGAAGGAAATCCACATTGAAGGAATTTGTATAGGAAAGAGGAATTTGAAGGAGAGAGAACAAAGTTAGCCATAGCAAAATTCGAACCCATGAACCCTCTCAATGGTGGCGCTGTTCATACCGTCTGATCTATGCTGGTCCATACTGAAGATATAATGGATTCATTGTGTTGTATAATCTACGCGGATATCAGCAAAGATTTATTTCAAGATCACACAGCCCAAACTAACAGTCGTACTCGTGTGCAGTGCCACTGCCCACCAGTTATAGATGACAATTTTTCACTTGGAATACATGGACGACTTTTATTGCAGATTCAATAACACTTCAAAAACATGTTTATTTACCATTTACCATTAACAGCTCTGTATATATAACAGCTACGTGTAAGTTGTCGGGTTTGAAACAGAGTGTACAACAACACACCTATAGGTGCCACCTCATCCGCATTCTATATATTTCTATATCTTGTATTTTGTGATGTGCTATGAATTTTGATGTACCTCAACGTCCCCAGTGCAAGACCTGCATGATATAACAGCTTTTCTGGATTCTAATGGTACTTTTCCGTCCTAAATTGAGTATACGGTTATAAAAAAAAATATAGTCATTTATATTGCCACACCTCCGAAATATTTCACCTTGGGGACCTGCAGCGAACGGACCCGTACCACAAACATTGTGTTGTAGTAAAATTATATCCATTAACTTCAAATGAGTTATTTATTTGAGCTGATCTACCACCACAGCTCCCGAGCTAGCGTGCCTAATTAGCGAGCCGTGTGGATACTTCATCGTCTCCAGATGAACACCAGCAATAAAAGCTCGGCTGAGATACTAAGGCTATACATTGGAGCGATTTGCAAGAGAAAAAATTGATGACATCTGGTGACTGAAAAGCAACCATATGACTCCACAGGGAAGCCTTTCTCGGCAACTCTCATTCAGACCCGAGAATACGGTGGATTCTCGGATGTAGCCTTAGTATCTCAGCCGCGCTTTTATTACAGTTGTTCATGTGAAGACTGTGAAGTATTCACACGGTCCCTAGCACCGGCTTAAGCTAAATTAGATACGCTAGTTCGGGAACTGTGATGACGGATCAGCTCAAACAAATAACTCATCTGATCGTAATGGATGAGCATCGAAGAAGTCTGAGGGAGTAAACGCCTCAACATGGGCTAAACATGGTAAATGTAAGAATACCCAGAAAAACTGAAATGGAATAATAGTGCATATTTTAATATTTGATGGAGAAAATGGCATTACAAGAACTAGGATATCTTTGGGAACTTTGACGTTTATGACAGCTATCCACTACAGCGAACGTTCATCAAAGGAATGAAGAAAATCGGGACAGTCATTCATTTGCTTTTAGAGCTCAGACATATAAGAGTAGAAATTAAACAAATATGTAGGTCAGTTCTCAGAAAAGAGCTTCAGTCCATATCCATATCACAAAATAAGCTGTCAGTGACAGTTGCAGATACGTCTGTTCTCTTGTATATCCTCTGGTGTATTTCCCTGGCGCCAACAGATCCACCACCATTCAGATATAGAGAAAAATGCGATATATTCCATTAAGAATACCCCTGTATTCTTGAACCCTCAGCTGTCAACGTCAACTTACAGCCGCGTTATGGTGACACATTTTGTTCAAACGTTCAAACCCACGAAATTACGAAACATATCCTGATAACATTACAGATAATATACATTCCTGAACATTATGATACACATTCAATATTCACGAGACACTATAACTTTGTGTGCGCAGGAAGGGCAGATATGATGTCCACAGGAACGGCTACAATGAAAGCGTGACTGGGATACAAATCATCACAGGGATCACTTTTGGTACTTGTGATGTTCTTTAGACATATGTTTTTTTACAAATATGGAGTCAGTATATTTGTCTGTGGAATCATATGGCTTCTTAAGCCGGCATCCTTTTCCACCAACCTTTTAATGTTGCATTTCATTGACAGACTCCAATGTACGAGTTGTCACAGCGAAACAGCTCACCAGTTACCAGTATACGAGTTGTCAGAGCATTTCCATCATAGCTCTCTAGATTTGTATCTAATACCGCTTATGCCGGTGCTAGGGGCCGTGTGGTCATATCATCCATGTTGCCACATGAACAGGTACAATAAAAGCGTACCTGAGATACAACACATATCACGAATCGTTAGATTCTTAGTATGTACTTTAGAATAGGTTTTCCAGAAGACTATGCCGTGAAGTCATATGACGCAGTCAGTATGTCGGCACCTCTTCCCACTTCCCTTATATGTGTTGTAATTTTCACCTGTATATGGCGAGATTCTGCTGGTGGACGTTTCGTCCCCGAGGTCCGCCCCCTGTACAGACCTTTTGGTCTTTGATATATGTTGGCATTTGTGGGAAGTTGATGCTGGGTCGACATCGGGCCTTACAGACTAGTCTTTTGTATTAATTGCCGTCATTTACATCTGACGACGACACAGCTCACCAATCTCCAATGTACGAGTTGTCACAGCGAAACAGCTCACCAATTACCAGTATACGAGTTGTCAGAGCATTTCCATCATAGCTCTCTAGATTTGTATCTAATACCGCTTATGCCGGTGCGAGGGGCCGTGTGGTCATATCATCCAAGTTGCCCCATGAACAGGTACAATAAAAGCATACCTGAGATACAACACATATCACGAATCGTTAGATTCTTGGTATGTGCTTCAGAATAGGTTTTCCAGAAGACTATTCTGTGAAGTCATATGACGCAGTCAGTATGTCGGCACCTCTTCCCACTTCCCTTATATGTGTTGTAATTTTTACCTGTATATGGCGAGATTCTGCTGGTGGACGTTTCGTCCCCGAGGCCCGCCCCCTGTACAGACCTTTTGGTCTTTGATATATGTTGGCATTTGTGGGGAGTTGATGCTGGGTCGACATCGGGCCTTACAGACTAGTCTTTTGTGTTAATTGCCGTCATTTACATCTGACGACGATACAGCTCACCAATCTCCAATGTACGAGTTGTCACAGCGAAACAGCTCACCACTTACCAGTATACGAGTTGTCAGAGCATTTCCATCATAGCTCTCTAGATTTGTATCTAATACCGCTTATGCTGGTGCTAGGGGCCGTGTGGTCATATAATCCATGTTGCCACATGAACAGGTACAATAAAAGCGTACCTGAGATACAACACATATCACGAATCGTTAGATTCTTGGTATGTACTTTAGAATAGGTTTTCCAGAAGACTATTCTGTGAAGTCATATGACGCAGTCAGTATGTCGGCACCTCTTCCCACTTCCCTTATATGTGTTGTAATTCTTACAATCTGCTAGCTATGACTGACGGTGTCGCGATGATAGTTTGCATTAACATTTCATAATTGTTGCCAACAAAATAAAATGAACAACTGCATTGTGTTGAGTATCTATCAAATGGCATGTTTCAATGACCATTTTGATTCAATTTCATTGACTATGCTCATACGCCTACTATATTAACTGAACACGTCAAAAATATAAAAATGTTACCCCGGACATCTAAAATAAGCTTTATAAATTGGATATCATTGATGATAAAAAAAAAAGGCGACACACCAAGAGCATCAACTTCTTTAGTTTATTTTCAGTAAACTAGTAAAGAAAAATCAATTATCTTCGCCTGTTTAGCATTTCGTTAAGCTTTGACCTCTAATACGGCTGCTATGAAAAACAGTTTTACTGATAGTACTAGTACATACTCGGTGACCCTTGCACGGCAGCTGTTTTGTTCGCAGTGACGATGGACAATTTTATCACATTCGTTCTGCTTTCTTATCTCTAGGTTTCTTAACACCACATGAATATTTTACCGTCAAAACGTTATACCAAAGTAGTACCAATGTATCATAGTAGAATACATGTGACTTATTGATAATTAATTCGGAGATGAAAGGATTGCTTATACCGTAATCCATATGACATAGCACTTCAACAAGAGAAACCTATCATTTTGATGGATCGCCAAGGAAAACTCCACACTCGCAGACTCCATTTTGAGCTCAACTTGCACAATCTGACAATTTAATATTTTTCGAATATATGTGAATGTTTCATTTCCAGTAATTACATTCAAATCCTAGGATGGCCGCAGTTATAAATTTTGCATTGAACGCAGGTTTTCAATATCGTGAGTTCAGTACACTTTGGGTATATCTGTGGGAGTGCTAGGAAGGGAAACACCTCCTTCTTTGAGAAACTTCTTGTGTTTGTAGAATATACCTTCCATGGCAATTCTAGTGCATGAAGGAAGCTTTTTTGTTATTTGGCCACCGGAGCCCTTATGTTCTCGCCTACTCAGACTGTAACGACTGACGACTTTATATGAATGAAATAATGAAAACCATGTCAGTTACTTGCTTTCGGCGATAAGATATAGTACAACAAATATGCAGGTCAGCTGTATTCATGGAAAGAAGCTTTATGCAAAATCCGCTTAATCCGCTTTACATTATAAATCGCTTGATCGGCAGTGTTAAGAAACTTCAGATACGTCTGTTCTCGTATTTCCTGGAGCATTTTTGCTGGTTCTCGCCTTATCTCCATGCAGTACATCCGTCCAATCATGGCGTCAACGGGACCACCGCCATCCGACTACACACCGAGAGAAAAAAGGGATCCAGCATGATGCCAAAAGGGGTATCTATAAACTAGAAACCTCTGGTTCTCGGGTAGATCCGCTGAGTTTCAGAACGATTCCTCAGCGGATTTCCCATGATGCCGGAATGGATCCCTGGTTCTCCCCAAGATACCGCACGAATTCGTCACGATTCACCAGTTTCTCAACATGATTACCCTGATCGCCCCACCACGTGGCTGTGAGATCTAAGGGCGCATGCGTTTGGCTTTTTACATTCCTTTCGCCTCTTTGCTGTTTGGTGTCTATACCATGGGTCGTCTGTTTTCAGTAAAATCCACACCAATCTTAAGTTTCCTCATGCAATCGATGTCATATTTATAGCCAGTTACATTTATCGTCACCCCAAGTATGGTTTTGCAAAGTTTTTGTTCCAAATGTGATAAGGTATCCCTCAAGTTCTTGGAGCAACATACCCGAGGAAGAACAAGGATGAATCATCAATGTGAAGGACAACATTGGTCTGTTACCATCCACATATGTATCTTTTACTCAAATTCTTGTGAGAATTTCTCATTTTCGAAGGATAATATTTGCCAAATTTATCGAAGGTTTTATAAGTCAGACTATGAGAATTCCTATCAAGACTGAAACAAAATTGAGAGTAGCAAACCATCGTTGTTGTTGTTGTTATTCACATTCATAATTTATTCATAACACCGAGAGAAATGAGGAATCCAGTTGTGAATTCTCCCCCACGAAAACCCAAGGCATCGAGAAGATTCTTCTGATGATCCTCCCTAGGGCATTCTGTTGATTCACTTGGGGTCTCGTGGGAGGTACAGTTGCTGGATTCAATTCAAGCATCACTACGATTCCCCTATTTCTCTCAGTGTAGAAATATACAATATACCCAGAAACATGTAATATACCCAATAGAGACACTTCGTCTCGTTTCAAAATTCGACAAAAATAGGCTTTTTTGCACCATATAATAATGTTTCAGAAATTTGCTAAAGCTAAGAGCGTTTCACGACACAGAACCAGTTAAGGTAAGGTAGGAACTTCTTGTGTTTGAGAACAGTTGAAGAAGTTTATTTGTCATCTGGCCACCGGAGCCGCATGTTCTCACCTACTCACACTGTAACGACTGACGACTTTATATGAATGAAATAATGGAAACCATTTCAGTTACTTGGTTTCGGCGATAAGATATAGTACAACAAAATATAGGTCAGCTGTATTCATGGAGAGAAGCTTTATTATGCCTAATCCGCTAAATCTGCTTAACATTATAAATCGCTTGATCATCATTGCTCAGAAGCTTCAGATACCTCTGTTTTCTTGTATTTCCTGGGGCATTTTCACTAGTTCTCGCCTTATCTCTAGTACATCCGTCCAATTATGGAGTCAACGGGACCACCGCCATCCGACTATACACTGAGAGAAACAAGGGATCCATCATGATGCCAAAAGGGGTATCTATAATCTAGAAACCACTGGTTCTCGGGTAGATCTCCTGGGTTTCAGAACGATTCCTCAGCGGATTCCCCATGATGCCGGAATGGATCCCTGGTTCTCTCCAAGATACCGCACGAATTCGTCACGATTCACCAGTTTCTCAACATGACTACCCTGATAACCCCACCACGTGGCTGTGAGATCTAAGGGCGCATGCGTTTGGTTTTTTACATTCCTTTCGCCTCTTTGCTGTTTGGTGTCTACCATGGGTCGTTTATTTTCAGTAAAATCCACACCAATCTTAAGTATTTCAAACCAGTTACA
>JAVTVY010008583.1:0-43382 GCA_036873755.1 Hanleya hanleyi
TTTTATTTATGCAAAACTAATTATTCTATATTTTATTTGATATTTTTCGAGAGAAAAATCGGAAAAATGAAAATGTCGAAAAATCGACCCCAAAAAGGCCGAAAAATGGCTTCCGAGAAGATGACGTCACTGTGACGTCATCATGTCGGCCATCTTGGATTTTTTTAACATTTCTAGGTAGAGCTTGAACCAAAGATACTGTGTGGTAAGTTTCAGCGTTCTTGGAGTAAGAAAAGATATATAGAGGGCACTTTCCGCCCCCAGGCTGCGATACAGGCCAGATAGGGTTAAGTCAAATAAATGAGATTTTTCATTTAAATGGCAATTTGGTTCGCACCGAAAGAGAATTACCTTTTCGGCAATCCTATATTTATGCTTGGCAACCTAGAATAAGCGAATTGGTGAATTTTCATTTCACAAAAACCATTTTTTTTGAGACACAAAAAACTTGCTTTTATAATATGGCAGCTACACCAAAACCTTTTCAGCACAATGACTATCCTTCAAGGCCAACGGAATAAAATTTCAAAGAAATCAGACAAGCGGTTCAGACGAAATCGACAGAGAAAGGTTTACCTATGCTCTGACTACAACGCCACCTAGTGGTGAGCAGCGAGTATCGAAACACAACCAGACAAATTTTCCAGGCCTAAGGAGATAGCACACCAAGTCTGGCCCGAAAATATTAAACGGTTTCAGAGATATTCACGTTTAAAGTCGCGGCGGCGGCGGCGGATCCGGCGGAGCCGTTTCTCATGAGGAGGGAGGGAGGGAATTTGGCTTAATGTCACACTCACCGTTTCTCATGAAAACGTAAGAGCATCCACTTTGTGGAAATGATTTAACAACTGAGATTCAGAAACGTAATCCTTAGAGAGATCTAGTTATTCACTTGAATCTTTTTTGAATGTATTATGAAATATTGGATCCCTTTTAATCGGGAGGGGTCGCCTGGGGAAATATAAAAGGTAGAGTGAACAGATCTCTTCTACATCCCAGTAACTGGGAGTCCAACCCAATCCAGATGGAGTCCAGTATCTTCAGTGAAGTGGTGAGAGCACTGAAGATACTCAATGTAGCTTCGGTGATAATTCTCCATAAGCGTAAACAAACCATGAAATCACGTATGGCTATTCATGCTGAAATAGACTACAGTGACCGGGCATGACACTGATTTGCCAAGCACATGCAGACGACAAAATAGTGAACGGTGCAACATCAGTGTACTGATGAACGATCATTGCAGTCATATTTAACTATAAATGATCATGTTAGATTAAGGAGCTATTCACATATGGACGAAACCGATAGAAATTAAATGCGAATCAAATACCTGAAAATCTCGAGAAGATGGTGCTGCAAAATAGTGTCTCCATACATGTCCTCGAAACAGTATATTGCTTTCACGATATATATTGTATGATTGAATTTCATATGGTTCTATTTTATTTTGAATCGACTGTGTTTCATAGTAAATTGAAAACCCCCCACTCGTCTCTCCCGTTTGAAGATGATCGGCCTATTCACTGCCCGTAATATTGTCGTTGGCCCTGATAGCGTTAGTGTACCATATACAACTAGAGCCTATGGGCTTTAATGATATCTGGTAGCTGGGTTATTGGGGGATAAGTTTGTAATGAAATAAACGTACAATTATATATTTAATTTGAAGTTAGGCACAGGTGGCACCAGGCACGAATGTATGTGGCTAAAACCCAAATCACAAGTTACATCCTGTGGCAAGCTATATGAAGGGCCGTTCGTGCCATAAACGCATCCTTTAAACGTTTTAACTTCTTAAACGTTTAAAAATTGTAAAGCTTTAAAAAGTTTAAACGCTTAAACTTGAACCAACCAATCAGATGTTATAAACTGACATTTTCCTGTTAAAAAGCAAACGTTTCCAGTTGTAAATTCGCGACTTCAGACGTTTCCTGTCAAAAGAAAAATTCGGTCTTTAAAGGTTTCCAGTTAAAAGGATAACGTTTCCAGTTGTGATCGTCCAATCAGATTTTTTATTTGGGCCGCGTGTATTCCATCATCTACAACAACACGTGCAAATCTCCACTGGCAAACGTTTCCGGTATGTAGTGTATTTTAACCAATGAAAACCGTTCTTACAAATAAGGTTTTGGAGAATATCTTTGGCACCGGGACAATTTGCGCAGGACATGATGCATGGTGGGCATGAGGAATACAATATGCGCGAATATTTGTAAGGGTTATTTTGATTGGTTCAAACAGACTACATAGCGGAAACGTTTTGCCAGTGGACACGTGTTGATGTTGAGGTTTGAACATACGCAGCAGCAATAAAACAATCTGACTGGACGGTGACAACCGGTAACGATTTCCCTCAAACCGGAAACGTTTAAAAGTCTCGAATATTACTACTGGAAACGTTTGCCTTTTGACAGGAAACGTCTAAAGTATTGGACGTTACAACAACAAACGTTTGCTTTTGGACAGGAAAGGTCTTCCAAATGTCAATTCATGACATCTGATTGGTTGGTGCAAGCTGAACGTTTAAATTTATTGAATGTTTGGATTTATGGCGCGAACGGCCCTTCTTAAAACGTACCGACATAATGAAGTTGAACATACCAAAGAAAGGCAGTCCTAGGATAAAAGTAACTCCGAAAATGGAAGCCGAAATATAGAATATTATATCACAATGACTTCCATTTTCGGAGTTACTTTTATCGTAGTTTATGTGAAATTGATCTGTGGAAACAATGAAAGGTAGTCCTATAATGAGGGAAGTTGCACACGTTACGCTAACCATGTGTTACCCAATTAATTTCCGTCCAATTAGACACTACAGTAGGTGCTCATCCAACCTTGACTCAACCAAAATAGCTGAATTTTGCTCTTTATCTTGATACGTAATTCCTCCGATACGTCAGTTCGGGATTTCAGATGAACACCATGACCACCATGTTAATTTAACCAGCATAAAGAAAGCAATATGATACCTTCTTTAACATGGTATTGTTGGTGTTGCGTTGAAACTGCAAACTGACCTGTTGAGAATTCGATGAAAAAGGGGCCAGTGGAATGAAGTCTAGGCCTAAATACCCACAGGGGAGTAAGGTCAGTTTGTACAGAACATACATGTACCTAGGGGTAAATAAGAGAGATTATACCTAGGGGTACATAGAGATTGATTTAGTGTTATGAGTGAGAAGGGCTGGACATCAAGGTTGATGATGGTTATGTCACAAGTTAGGATAAGACAAGACATATATTACACTTTCTGGATATCCCACAGGTTGACTGGTGGAGTACAAGATAGGAAAAGATTATAAGATATGTTACAGCTTGCTCTTGTGAGAAAAGCAAACAGTGGCCTGCAAAGGTGATAATGAGACAATGGTGGCCAGGTTGGCTGCTATGGTAGAGCATCTCTCACATATACACCTAACCAGCTAAACTGTATAATTTTCTCAAAAGAGTCCAAGCTTTGGTAAAGTGACGATACCAATCTGCCATACTTTAGAGCGTATTAATCTCATATTTTGTGGGAAAACAATGAACAGAGTAATATTTAATGCAGATAAGGGATCAAATATATGTGACTATTAGTGACTAAATATAGACATACAAAAGCCTTTCAACCACTAAGGATCCCCAAAACTCATCTCTGTGGATCTACTTTCATGCAGCGTAAGGCTATCCCGTGAGCCGGTTTGCACTTTTGTCTATTTCCCTACAGCGTTCTAAAGAGTCTCTGGCTTACGCCAGATCTAAAAAAGTATCCTCTTCTCCGTGATATGCCGAACTTCAAAATATACATGAATCCTGGGAACTAAGTAAGGTTTTATCATTGATATACTGTGAAGGACGGAATATATGTGGATTTGGGACGAGTCGTAGTTGTAATATATTTTGGATATTATAATCAATAAAAAATATATGTAATTTGTTGGTGTGATAATTGATGCAAATGTCGTTAACTAAGTGGCTTCATATTGGCTTCTAGGTCGTTGGTCGGCCGTATTGGCCCTCTTCTGCAACCTCGGGATAATACGTGCAGATTTCGGACCTAACCCAGGTCAATATGAACACATTTGGTATAACACATAATATCATTACGATCTGTTGAATGTTTGGCTCATGAATCCATACAATAATATGGGTATCGTACGCTCGATCGATATAGCAATTGTCAAAAGTTGTCAAAACAACGCAATATTCACAGAGCAACAACTCGTCATTTATTGCAATTAGTTTATTGTCTATTGTAATAAAAATGAACTAATACTACTAATGAAAGCCGAATAATAGCGTAAATATGGTTTGATGTCAAAGGAAAGAGTACATTAAATTTGCCAATTTCCTATGCTCGACAGTCAAGCTTTATAGTACACCTTCCACGCTCGTTATAGCTTGGATACGAATTTCCATCACGTTGAGGACCAACGGTGTTGGAACAGAATACAAAAGAGAGATGTTCGCAACATATCTGTGTGTCATTTCAAAATTGGAGCGCTGATGGACAATACAGATATAGACGAGGAATACTGACGGAATGTGGACACGAACCAACGAGGATAGTTAGTACTATAAAAGAGGGTCTTGTTCACCAAATACTGGCTCTGAGCTCACATTTTCCACGTTGTTCACTTGTGAACTATTGGCGGGTACGATTGTTTTGTTTAATTCAACACGTGACCTTGTCCTGTAGGCTGACAAAGCCGCTTCTCGAAGGTGGGCCGCAGTTGATTCGCCCGTCTGTTCCACGAGATGTGTGAAAACGCCATTGGAGTTTTCTAGCAGCATGTATGGAACATCAAATTCCACTAATCTTCCATCACTCAGAACCTAACGAATAAACCGAAGAACATAACCAAGCGATGGACATTTGTCACTACACAATACATTCTACAGCTGAATATAAAGACGATTTCCATATGCCACACCTGTATTTTCTTCAATTTCCCACAAAAAAATCTTATTCACCGCACCTCTAAAGTAAAAATTGAATTTATTATTCATATTTCTATTTATTAGCTATATTCAATATTCCTATACCGAACCAGACTACATATTGGTATAATGTTCCTGCTTAATAATAAGAGTACATGCGGACAGAACAATATACTTGCCATAACTCTATCAGAATCCATAATGGTATCTAGTCGATGAGCTATGGTGATCACTGTACAGTCTGTGAACCTCCGTCTGATTGTCTCTTGAATTATCTGGTCAGTTCTGTAACATGAAAAATTATATAGATAAGATAGATCCATGGATATTTTTTTATCCATGGTTACAGCTGAAAATTTTGTAATCAAGAGGAATCAAACTTTATTCCACGCGACAAAATAATTCGGCCAATGATATGACAAATATACTCGCGAAAATTAGTTATAATATTAACCGGAAGATGGCTAATGTTAATCAATATCAGGTCAGAGGCCTGGGCATTTCATACTGTAACTATTCAATTACTCGCCCTGGAGGAACGAGGTCGTCGTTACAGTGAATCAATGGATGATTTCGGAATATAACATGTTTGTAATTATTTTTTAGTGTAGACAGTGGGTCTGTTCTCGAAGAACAAACGCCAGTGTGTGTGTGTTCAATACTCTCAATTTTGTTTCTTGGAGTGATTTATTATTTTAATTATGTGACGTGGATATCTCCACAATAGATACATACTTGTGATCCACGTTAGCTGTAGCTTCGTCCAGAACTAGTATCTTGTTATGTCCCAGGAGCGTCCTGGCCAGGCACAACAGTTGACGTTCTCCTACACTGAAGTTACTCCCGGCCTCAAACATTTCTGTGTACAGTTGCCCAGGTAATCTCTCTACTACATCTTTCAATTGAACCTTGGAACAAAGAGAATGCTCTCTTCAGATAGTAGACATAGTTAAAAAAAAACACATTGGTACCACTGCATGGGCGGCGGAGCCGCCCCGACCACCCCAATAATTCCAGGACCGCTGGTTACCGTCTATTAGAGTCGGAACTATCTAAACCTACAACTTTTTTTACAGCAAATTGAACCATAATTCGTACCGTATGTATTGTAACTTACATATATTTGGGTCTAACAGGGTCATCGACTGTACACTAAACAAATGTCCAGATGGCGCTACTGACTATTTAACCGTCAGCATTATTATTAAATTGTGCAGATGGCGCTGCTGACCTGTAATATTTAACCGTCAGCAGCGCCGTCTGTACATTTTAAATGTACAGTTTATTAAATCTATAGGCCAATAATCACCATTTAAGCCCGGCGCACACGGGCGCATGCAGGATATTTAAACGCGTGCGACCGAATATCTCGAAAATTGTCCCGTGTGCGGGAAGTGGAAACAGGTGATTTTGTTGCAAGCAACAGGATCCAAAGTTTCACCGTGTTTAATATTTCGGCGACAGAATCTCCGGATAAATTTGCGCCGGCGACAGAAGTTGCTCGTGTGCGGTGAAGGGGAAACTTTGTATCCTGTTACCGCAAACATCATTCAATCAAAAGCGAGGTGGATATCATGTGATGACAGCTCATGCAGAGTTGCAACACTGTAACCTCGTGTGAGGGCAAAGCCGAACAAGGATCCAAAATCGCCGGCGTCTAAATATCTTGTTGCTTGCGATTTCATATACTCGTGTGCGCCGGGCATTAGTCTTGGAATCTCGTCGATAAATTTTGGGCGTTATCTTCTCTCCAGCGTTCACGAGCGCTTTCCCAGACGTTTTAGTGTTTCGTAGAAAGTTGTATACCTCTGTTCACAGTCTGATCTTTTCTGATCTTTTTCTTCTGTCTTCAGTCTGACAATGTCAATTCTGAAATATTATTCTCGAAAATTTCGCCAACCATATCTGTCGGCGGTGATGAGGGAAATCTTCTAATGGAACCTGATTTTCAGTGATAAATAGTCTTTGTAAATGTTTTATTTGAAACCACATTTTCAACATTTGATCGAGCACTAATATGGTATTTTATGTGCCGGAAATAGCTCCTGCAATCTAGGACCCCGGAGCTTCAGGGGCCTAGGCGGCCCCTCGCCTAATTGTGCTGTGGTCGTTGGTCGGTGCAATCTGAAATTGCTTCCGCCGCCCCTGCACTGTGGTTAGAAAAACGTAATTTCGATCTTCACGTTTTATGCCATGAAAACTCATCATTAGCCAGCCGCAAACCAGACTCAATGGGACCGACAGACCGGAAGTAGACAGGAGCATGGTTAGAGTATAGGCATCATATCACACACTCAATATTTAGCCGCCACCCACAAACGCATTTCCGCGTCAGTAATCGAAAGATTTTTTCTGTGCATCAATTCCAAATATGCATTAAATGAAAACTAGAAAAAACTAGAGCCTTTAGGCTTTGGGATGTAATCTATGGCTGGGTCAACTTATAATTTTAATAAAACATTGTTTATAAGTAGATTCGATTATTAATCAATTATGTTTAGGATGAGACTTTCTTGGTAAAGCACAGAAATTAGTGCTGGATGGGTCGACCCTGTGGGGGTTCGAACCTGCGCTCTCAGACTTTGGCACCAAATTGCCAGCAGTAAATGCAAGCGCCCTAAACCACTTGGCCATCTCAGCTTCCACTAGATTCGATTAGTGTATTTCTCGATATTTGCGAAATTCAGGTAATATTGGGGTCTTTATTTAGGAAGAGGGAGGAGGGAACTTGGCTTAATGTCACACTCAAGTTTGTTTCACTCATATGGTGACAGTCAGTTTGGTTGGTGGAGGAAGCCGAAGTACCGGGAGAGAACCACCGCCCTTCGACAAGTAACTGACAAACTTTCACACATGAACCAGCTGGGTCTTTATTTAGGATAATGCTGTTGCCCTGATATGAAAATATTTGTGCTATGCATTGACCTCCACATTGGTAGTGTTATTATAATTTCCTCAATTTGCGAGTGATAGTTTATGAATCTTGGCCAACTACATGTACTTATATATCCACAGTAAGGTGGATAAGGTGATTGAGCGACCTTTTCAGAGGCCCGGCGTGATTGGAGCAACACGGTTTGTTTGCGCGTGGTTGCCATGGTCACTTGTCGATGAGAGGCAGCGTGGGCAGGCCAAGGAAGAATGGCAGATAAAACATTTTAAAACGGAGATCAACAGGTCCCGGGAAAGTGTTTATAATAAACTCAGATGCGCAGATTTGACGGGTTAGTCATCAGTGTCAGATACTCTGGTTGTTTATACTCGCGTTACGTGAAATATTCAGGAATTTGGAAGCAGATTTTACTATTTTTCGAATTTTTCTCTTGAAGCACATGCACCAAATACATTTGGTGTTAAATCACACATTTTCCGACAATCATTTCTGTTCCTCTCCCGATGAGGCCACCGTTTGCGCAGTCGACACTCCAGCGTGAAAACAAACATGGCGAAGCTGATCATATATTCAAGCGGGGACTGGTAAAAAAGGCGGCGAAACCCACTCAAAAAGACAACAGATGTTAGCCGTTCGGACTAGTTCATGATACGTTTTGTCGGAAAATGCATGGTAAGGAGCAACTAAATCATCGTTTATACGCTTCGGGCTTTGTCTTACGATTGTGGCATGGAAGTACGTGGAACCTAATGACAGCCATGTACCATTAGGTTCCAGTTGGAGCTAGCCAAGTGAGTCCTTTTCACATGGCCTATTCAGCTTTTCAGTCTGGTTCACTTTTCAGAATGCAAGGCCTGGAAAGCTAGATGTTTAGGAGAGTGTGATCCTTCAAATCATACTGAAGTTTCATAGTTTTTAGGGACTTGGTTTTTGAGAATATAATGAAAAATCGAGCTTGCCCCCTTCACATTAATGTTGAAGCTAATCAGCGAATGGGGAGATAACTCTTGTTTTTGCAGCTGTGTTTATGTCTATATTGCACGGCAATAGCGTGAAGAACAGATGTATTTAGTCTCGGGGCCCTAGTAGAATTTACTTATATCAAGATTTTCAATCTTTTCCATGGGTTAGAACAGCAGCATGTTAGTCCTTGGTTCTTCAACCTGAGCGCGTTACGGGGCTTTGTTTACATTCCACTCGAAAGTCACGGGACCGTGGAGTTGTGTATCAATGAAGGGTGGTCAGTGAAGATTTTGTGACAAAAGGCATTTTTGTCGCCGCTGATTGATCCGAACTCAAAAACATCATTGTCATACTTGTGAAGGGATTGCGGTTTACCGGAGTGCATTGCGGGCTAAAATTTCGAGAAAAATGATAAGTCTGCTAAGTTTTTTTTTGGCACATGCGAAAGAACTAGAGGTTCACGCTGCACAACTACTGACCACATATCATGCGAATTCCATACTTGTCCATACAAAATTAACCGCGATCCAGCGCACAAAGATTTCAAGAACAAAGCGCCATAACTCTTGAAAATATACGCGAAACGCGGAGAAACTTCACGCTGCACAACTACAGGGCACTGACCACATATCCTGCAAATTCCATACTTGTCCATACAATATTAACCGAGATCCAGCCCGGACAAGTCCCAATTCACAAAGACTTGAAGAACAAAGGGCCATAACTCTTGAAAATATATGCGAAACGCGGAGAAACTTCACGCTGCACAACTAAAGGGCACTGACCACATATCCTGCAAATTTCAAAATTGTCCATACAATATTAACCGAGATCCAGCCCGGACAAGTCCCAATTCACAAAGACTTGAAGAACAAAGGGCCATAACTCTTGAAAATATACGCGAAACGCGGAGAAACTTCACGCTGCACAACTAAAGGGCACTGACCACATATCCTGCAAATTTCAAAATTGTCCATACAATATTAACCAAGATCCAGCCCGGAAAACCGCGATCCAGCCCGGACAAGTCCCAATTCACAAAGATTTCAAGAACAAAGGGCCATAACTCTTGAAAATATACGCGAAACACGGAGAAGCTTCATGCTGCACAACTACAAGGCACTGACCACATATCCTGCAAATTCCATATTTGTCCATACAATATTAACCGAGATCCCGCCCGGACAAGTCCCAATTCGCAAAGACTTGAAGAACAAAGGTCCATAACTCTTGAAAATATAAGCGAAACGCGGAGAAACTTCACGCTGCAAAACTAAAGGGCCCTGACCACATATCCTGCAAATTTCAAAATTGTCCATACAATATTAACCAAGATCCAGCCCGGACAAGTCCCAATTCACGGAAATTTCAGGAACAAAGGGTCATAACTCTTGAAAATATAAGCGAAATGGGGAGAAACTTTCCGGTGCACAACTGTGGGGCACTGGCCACATATCATGCAAATTTCGCACTTGTCCATACAATATTAACCAAGATCCAGCCAGGACAAGTCCCATTCCCAAAGATTTCAGAAAAAGGGCCATAACTCTTGAAAAAACTCCACGATGCGCAACTACGAGGCACTGGCCACATTCCATGCAAGTTTCAATCCTGTCCATCAAATATTAACCGAGATATCGCGCGGATAACATATTCGGACGGACGGATGGACAGACGGACGGACAAAGCGATCGCTATATGCCCCCATCTAATTAAAGGGTGGGGGGGGGGGCATAGAAATGAGTACTGAGATACAATGTAAAATCCTCATCATGGTTAGATGGACTGGAGCTATGCTGGAATGGATATTATAAACATGTACCTCCTCCTGCCATTACACCCCTAGTTTGGAAGGTTACAAATTCTGACAATGGTTGTATGCAGACTTGTACATGTAGATGACTTTTATCTGAACATGAAGACTTGTAGTTTGACCCTATCAATTGACCCTATCAGCTAAGTGAACCAAACCATTAACCTAGATCATGCATGTGTCTGGGCTCAAAATGGTATAGAGGGTCTGGCGGAGGGTATGTTTGTGTAGAATTACAAGCGTCTAGTCCGTCATTCATAATCCAGCCGTCGTCCATTAGAGAATATCCGCGTCCATAATCCAAAGACCTATTCCATTTCCATATAACAGTATTAGCAGTATTAGCACCAAATTCAAAAAGACAAAAGTATACAAAACATAGGCTTGTTTCCTGCAAGAGAGAAGCGGTCAACAATTTTCAATGATGCCGGCAAGACATCATGATGTTCCACAAATCCGTATCGCTGATCAGTATTCTTAATCCATAATATTCGGAGTCGTCAGATCCTCAACGCTAACTGTTCATATGAGTACCATGAGGATCTTGAAGTACATGGGTTCATACGATTATTAGACACAAGTTACGAAACGTAGCGCCATAGATCTTGCACGCTACGTTCGTATTTTGCTATCAGCATGCGATATGTATCGCCAGCTTTGAGTGGAGGCGCTCCATTGCTGTTTTGTTACTACTGAGAAAGGAAGAACAAAGGTACAATTTAAATTATATAGATTTATTATCTCAGATGTATGTATTAGTCTTTTTCATAAAATGGAAAATATCACGCACCTGGGGCCGACGGGGCCACTTTTGCTGGGGCACACTGGGACAATAGTAATCAAATGATAAAATTTACTTTGACCCTAAAATGGTATCAAAATGCATTATTTTGTTTCTTAGATTATAATAATTGCTAACCCTATGACACAGGCCTTATTTTTTTACGCGAACGCTCGTTCAGGTTACGTGAAGGTTACGCAAATCATGTTTTACGCGAACGGTCACCGTTCACGTGGGGCGAATTTTATCTGCTAGCATATTTTCACAAGTCGGCAGTGTCTGTCTGCACAGAGTGAAAATAAAATAAAAAGTGGCGATAGCGATATTTCTGCGTATACCGTTCACTTTCTCCTTCTCCTTTTGTCGACTGGCAGGCTAATTTACACGGCCGTGGTTGTTTGATCAATCATGAATTGCTTATGACCTAGTTAAATTGTTTGTATCGGAGTGCTTTCGTTTTCGCTGACCAGACAATTACGCATGCCCAGATGGAAATAGGTCAGCACGTTCATCACTGCAAGAAGTTGCCTGCAATAGAAAGTGGAGGTCTGTCCGAAAGTGAATGACCAATTAGTGGACCCCCTCTAGGAAGAATTGTTCCATAATTAGATTGGCTCGAGGCCCCACTGTCGCTGCGTGCACAGGGTGATTGTCGTGTCTCGCATCAATAAAACAATGCTGATTAGTCTATGTTGTTCTCAATAAAAACAATGCTGATAAATCAATATATATATACATAGATATAGTATATTGGTAGCGTGAGGTAAGAACAACATCGATTAATCAGCATTGTTTTATTGAGAACAACAGAGACAGCATGTTTTGAGACACGGAGGTGTGCTGCAATTTGGCGCCAGTGAATTCAGATTATGATCAGAAAGATTTTCATTTAGCAGGGTGTTATGCAATATTTTTCACGGTAAACCAAGAAAGATGTGTTGCAAAGTGCCATCGGTTAAAAGTTTGTACCCGAACTGTGACGTCTGGAATGTATTTCTCTCACACTATAATGTTTACAGCATGTTGACCTCAACACGTGCTTCTAACAATTCTATGCAAGCCCCAATGTGCAAGCCCCGGGCGATCTCAATCATGAAGTCTTGTGATCACGGGGGATGGAAAGACTGTCGCATGCAATTTACAACATCATCATTCTTGGGTTTTGTATTCGAATGAACCGTTACCTTATTCTTATATCATTGAAAATTCAAATATTGCTACTGTTTTGACGGGTATAAAATATTCATATGATCAAATAATATGAACTCGTGTTCAGCTTTGTTACACCTTTCACCCCTGTTGATTTTACCAAGTGACACAAGTGAGGCTATCCCGTCCAGTGTAGTTCGTGTCCAAAAACAATGAAACCGTGGGGGAGATAGGTTGTAGTGAAGTTTCTCCGTAAATCAAATAACATCTCGTTGGTATTTGTTCTCTTATTAACAGTAAGATAATCTATATTCTTTTCACACTAATATAATAATCTCATGGTTTCTGGAGAATAAATATATTTTTGCTTGAATAATGGGGAAACTTAATTGTGTATGAATGCTCTTTCACCCCTGGAGTCAAAATCAGAATGGGACAGACCTAAGCCGCGTGGCAAACTGAGAGTTTCATACTCAATATAAGTTACGAGAGTATAGAAGGCTACACTACATGACAATAATAACAGAGATTTTTGCAAAAAGGTGAAAAATGTCCCAGTGTACCCCAATCCCCCTTATCAAGTTAAAAATTTAAATTATAAGCGGGACACCGAACTGGTTGGGGTTTTCTTTGCTGGAAAAATTGGGGGGTGGGAGGTGGGGGGCATGATCCTTAGCTACCGAGCCAGCGAGTGCGGCACGGGGATTTGTTTACATTCCACTCGTAACTAGGTCGCTCAGTCACGGGGGCGTGGAGTTGTGTATCATTGAAGGGTGGTCAGTGAAGATTTGACAAAAGGCATTTTTGTCGCCGCTGATTGATCCGAACTGAAATTTTTCGTAAGGCATAGATAATTTATAAACTACCCCTGTTATGTCAGCAGAGGTCCAATATGCAGACATAACAGCCATAAGTTTTAAGGCTGATGAGATTCATACCAGGCATAAATTATTTAAGCTCCAACAAAACACCCACGGAACCTCCCATGATTCGTTTACGGCTTTCAAAGAATAAAACTAAATACGACTTGTTGAGCCTCGACGAAGAGGTCACACAATGTGTTGTTCCAGTGCGCACGTGATGAGCATGCAAGCACACACCCGAGATACGAACCCCAAAGTCATCCGTACGACAGGGACCAGGATTCAAGCATCTTTATTATCTGTGATTGGGCCTATGGCAAAGCATTTTCTTGGTGTAGATGACGAAGGACCTACTAATATGATATGATCCAAATAGTGTGCGGGGGGAACAGGTTATGGAAGACGCATCTTTGTTTACAAGACATTGCTTCTCGTTGAGATTTTTGTTGAATAAACAACACTCTTTATTCTTCTTACATTAATGAAACAGTATTACGCTTTCAGTGGAATAAACATCTATTTGATTGAACAATGACACACCAGTTTTTGAATTTTTCCATCCCTTACCGACCACGGTCTTCAGGCTGATTTCACCAATTCAGACTGACCCGATTCTTGTCAACCCGACATACCGTACCGTAAATTAATGGGAAATGGTGCACTCGAACTCGGCAAAAAAATAACCTGCCTTGCAACTCGGGTTGTCAAGAATATTTTACGGAAACATTACGAACAAGAGAGTGGTTAAAAGAATGTATTATAGCGCCTCTATCGAACCAAGACGTATCCTAGAAGAAGAATGGGTTCGCAGCAGTGATCAAGTCAAATCACTCGAGGACAACCCCCTGCATATTTAGTAAATTTTACGCGCGAACTGATACACTGGGACAAGCAAAACGCTGTAAGATAACACTTTAAGATACAAAAGAGCATTGTAACTTATCTATTGTTAAAGTAATAGACTCAAGAAATAAAACAATATCACGATAAACAGAAAATACAGACAATACCAAGGATGAGCTCAAGAACTCTTTCTTTAGGATATGTACGTTGGTCGGACGGCGGAAGGATATCTTTATACTCGAATTCATGCCCCCATAATGTAAATCTATTACCATAGATTACATGAAAACACACACAAGATGGTTCCCTGCAAGGGATAGGCGGTCTCTACAGCCAGTCATCATGGTGGTCATTGGCTGCCATGCCCCGCCCTCGGAGACCGTCGGACCCATACCTGTTCAGTTCCTGTTACCTATTTCCCTATACCGTCCGGTTCCTCTAACAGATTTCACTACCGTCCAGTCCCTATTACAGATTTCACTACTGCCCTGTCCCTCTTACATATTTCACTACTGCCAGGTCCCTTTTACAGATTTCACTACTGCCCGGTCCCTCTTACACATTTCATGTCCGGTCCCTATTACAGATTTCACTACCGTCCAGTCCCTATTACAGATTTCAGTACCGCTCGGTTCATCTCACAGACTTCACTACTGTTCAGTTTCTCTTACATATTTCTCTATACAGTTCGGTCCCTCCAACAGATTTCTCTAGCATCAGGTCTCTCTTACAGATTTCACTACCGCCAGATCCCTCTTACAGTTTTTACTACCGCCCTGTCCCCCTTACAATATCGTCCCCTTGCAGATTTCACTACAATCTAGACCCTCTTACAGATTTCTCTATCACCAGGCCCCTCTTACAGATTTCACTACCGTCCGGTATCTATTACATATTTCACTACCGCTCGATCCCTTTTACAGATTTTTCTACCGTCCGGTCCCTCTTACTGATATCACTGCCGTCCGGTGCCTATTGTAAGTACAGATTTCATTTCACTACCGTCGGGCCCATCCTACATATTTTACTACCGTCAGGCCTCTATTACAGATTTCACTGCCGCCCTGTCCCTCTTAACGATTTCACAACCATCATGTTCCTCTTACAGATTTCATTACCGCCCGGTCCGTCTTACGGATTTCCGTACCGCCCGTTCCCTCTTATATATTTCACTCCCCGGTTCCTCTTACATATCTCAATAGCGTCCGGCCCCCCTTACAGATTTCACTACCACTCGGTCCGTATTAGAGATTTCTCTACCACCCGGTCCCTCTTAGAGATTTCATTACCATCCGGTCCCTCTTACAGTTCACACAACCGCCCGGTCTCTGTTTCAGATTTCACTACCGCCCGCTCTGTCGTACACGTGCCCATACCATCTGGCTCCTCTTACAGATTTCACTACCGCCCGGTCCTTATATAGATTTCACTACCGCCCGGTCCTTATATAGATTTCACTACCGCCTTAACAGTTTTCGCTACCAGCCGGTCCTATTTATGAATATTACAGATTGTATTATACCGTCTAGTCATTCTTACAGATTTCACTACCGTCTCGTCCCTCTTACAGATTTCGCTACGATGATCCATCTAATGATGCTACAAATGATAGTAAAATTATCAATCATTATCGATGGTCTACTCGTGTGAAATAGTAGCTAAACTTTACCTCAGCCAAAGCCTGATATAGCTGATCATCTGTGAAACTCTCAAACAAATCTAGATTTTTCCTGAGGTTGCCTTGGAACAGTACGGGATCCTGGAAATAGAATATAAAAAAAGTATATATTCAATGTTGTGTCTATTAAAGAAAGAAGTGAAGTTGATTCGTTTCTGTATTAGCTTTACCGTAGTGTTTTCTGATAAAGGAACTATAGAGACAAATTTTCATTCGGCAACATCGGCCAGGGGAAATTTCACCTAATTATAAGCATCATAGACGACTCGATATTTGGAAGTTTCTGTGGTGACCGTCACTACTGCAGAAAGTCATAGGCCATGTGTCGAGGAAACACACCCGATGCAGTATATAAAGAGCTTATGATAGCGACCGCTGATATTGGTGCTGATACAATCAAGCGCTTTACGAGACCTCGTCACCAGACATTCACCTGTGTTATAACCGAGATGTGTCGCCGTAACTCATGAAGCCCAATAGTTGAGATATCAATGCCATCAATGAGCAGTTTTCCCGTGGGCTCCGCCAGTCTGAAGAGACAGGTAAGTAATGAACTTTTCCCGGCTCCTGTTCGACCCACAATACCCACCTGTAGTCATATATAAATCATTCGAAATCTGTTAAGTTTGGGGTTATTACGATGTTAACCCTCCAATCGATGTCGATTCTAATCTGCAAGGTAGTTAATGCTTTTTTTGTATTTAATACCATCCAAATATGACAGTCTATACGATTCAACAGTGGGGCCGAGATAACGACAGATCGTCCAAAGCAGAACCATGATTGTGAGTGTGAAGTCAATAACAGTGGAGCCGAGATAACGACAGATCGTCCAAGGTAGCACCATAATTGAGAGTGTGAAGTTAATAATCGTAATGCCAAATGAAGACTTATTTTGAGTAAAGTTGTGATAATATATTGATTTGGATTATCCATGGTAGACACAGTTATGAAATAGTCAACCTGGTTGCCGATACCTTTTCTTTATTCTTTATTTCGAAAGTGATGTTTTTAAGCACAGATGGTCCTGATTCGTGGTAGCGAAGACCGACATCTGTGAAGGTTATATTCCCTGTGGTCGGCCAATCAGGCGGCGGGGGATTGGAGGAGATTCTCGCTCCTTCAGGTTCATTACGGCTGTACGATAATACTCTCTCCACGGATGTCATCTAGCAAAATGATAACAATAACACATTATAAAAGGTAATAAATACTCTATTGTATCCACTGAGACAATAAATGTTATTGGGATGATATAATTCGTGGTCATCCAAGCGGGAAGATATAAACGAGTCGGAATGTTCTGTCCAAAGGATGGCTTCCACTATCTGTAATGTAATCAATAGACTGTGAATATAGCTTACCAGTGTTTGCACTCCACAAAGAGCCCGCATCATCGCTTCAAACAACTCGATAAGTGTTATTATATAGATGAGCACAATACCCACTAGTAGACCGGATATTTCTATAAAAAAAAAGGCGAACGAATGGTAGAAACAATTAGAGACACATGTACATTCGCATATCATGTATAGTTGAAAGAAGTATGATCCAGGGCATAAAGCTGGCGAAATTATTTAAATACCTTGGCATGCCGGATGTTATAAACCACACACTGTTAGGGTGATTTGGTCGAATTGACTGAAAAAAGTTTTCCACTTTTGACCTAACAATTTTGGGTATATTGGGTCGACAGGTGTAGTGAAAAAAATCCATTCAATAGATCTGGTATTTATATCCAATTGCTTTTAGGATGACACTTCCTTGGTAAAGCACAAATACTTGTGTCTCATGATTCAGTCTCCTGAAAGACTGGAACCTGCGGTTTTCGGCACCATATCTCCAGCAGAAAATGCAAGCGCTCCAATCACTCGGCCAGTGGAGCTTCCATAAAGGTGCTCGGATGTCAGTGACTAGGTTACGTAGATTTACTACCCCTCGTACAGTTGTATTTAGGATGACACTTTCTTGATAAACACAAATACTTATGCTGGATGGGCCAGCGAGAAACCAACCCGCGCACCCAAGGTTTGGCGCTGAATCGCAGCAGTAAATGCATGCACTCTAAAAACTCGGGCACCTCAGCTTCCGCTAAATAGGACGTTCGGAGATCGGAGTCTAGATTACGTACATTCCCTAACCCATCTGATACAGCTCCTAAAGCCGATACTTTAAATATACTGATGCCATTTACAAAGTAGGTAACATTTATATACAATTACATGTATTTTTAGGATGACACTTCCTTGGTAAAGCATATTTGTGCTGGTTGGGCCAGTCCCGAGCGAGACTTGAAGCCGCGCCCCCGAAGTTTGGCATAAATCCCCACCAAATCGCCAATCGTAAATGCAAGCGCTCTAAAACACTCTGCCGCTTCAACTTCCAAAAATGAAGTTCGGAAGTGGTGGTCAAGATTACGTACATTTAACACCCCTCTGATGCACTGAATAATGGCACACCTCCTAAAGTTTATATTATGTTCAATTATTTTTCAGGACGATACTCTCTTGATGAAGCGCAAATACTTTATTATGTACAAAAGGACTGAAGTATATATATAATCGGCTTTAGGAGCTGTGCCGTTATCAGTCTATCAGAGCGGTAGTAGATGCGCATAACCGATCTCCGAACTTCCTCTTGTGTGGAAGCTGAGGCGGCAGAGTAGTTTAGAGTGCATTCATTTTCTGCTGGCGATTTAGTGCCAAATCTGGGGGCGCGGGTTCGAGTCTCGCTCGGGCCTGGCCCATCCAGCACAAGTACACGAGTCTTCACGTTTGATCACTCAGGCCTAAGGCCTTCGTGACCAAACTTAGACTAATTCCATTGCATCGCGATTTATTCTACTTGTTTTACCGCAGTAAACAAGCAAGTAGTTCTTAATTTTCCTAGAAAGTGTCATCCTAAAAATAGTTGTAAATAATTTTATCTACTTTCTAAAGGGCATTGGCATATATATATATAATATCGGCTTAAGGAGCTGTATCATTATTCAGTCTATCTGAGGGGTAGTAAATGTGGGATACGGACAAAACACCCTAGAACAAAACACCCAAGGACAAAACACTCAAGTCAAAATATAAATGCTCTTTTTTTTGCTGAAATCGTGATTTGATAATTAATATTTAACTTGTTAATGCTCTTCGTATTTTTTCTTTTGTGTAATGAAAAATTTCTGTCAATCTTCTGTTCTAAAATGACAATGTCACAAAAAATCTTAAATGGGCTAACCTTGTACTTTTGTGTTAAACATGTGTTATCCATACTACATGTATGCTAATCTTGCTTTATTATTTTGTTGATTTTTTTATTATTTTAAACTAGTGCTGTAATATCTTGTTAACTCTAAAATATTGCATCTTGATAGTGGTACATAATGTAATAAATCATGATTGAATAAAACATAAAGCTACTTAATATTCATTGTATTTGGGTGTTTTGTCCACTGGGTGTTTTGTCCTACACCCAGTAAATGTACGTAATCTAGACTCCGATCTCCGAACTTCCTCTTTTATGGAAGCTCAGGTGGCGGAGTGGTCCAGAACGCTTGTTTACGAACAGCTTGACAGGGAAGTTTCGACGAATTAAGAGGAAAATATCCTTTGTCCTACTGACAAAGCCGATAGGTCCATGATGAATAAGTTATCTGGCTTTTTGCAGTCTGGTAGGCTAACCAAAATACGGAAGATCGTCCGCTCCCCTCACTGCCTTTTTATATATGATCCGTTGATTAAGAGGAAAATATCCTTTGTCCTACTGACAAAGCCGATAGGTCCATGATGAATAAGTTATTTGGCTTTTTGCAGTCTGGTAGGCTAACCAAAATACGGAAGATCGTCCGCTCCCCTCACTGGCTTTTTATATATGATCCGTTGATGGCTCACCTTATAAATCCGCAATCAAATACGAGTCAGCTTGGTATTATGGTCGATTTTTCGATGTGTATTTAAGTTTTCTTAAACAAATAGATCATGTTTTGAATTGAAAATTATCAAGACAAATCTGTTCCTTAGTAAGCATGCAGCTTTTCGTGTGCTTTTCCTGTCCAAATTAGCTGATTTGCGTCGCAAAAACAACACTTTTTGTGGGTCGATAAATACAACACTTTTTGTGGGTTCAGATATAAACAACACTTTTTGGGGGTCCAGATAAAAACAACACTTTCTGTGGGTCCGTCCCAGATAAAAACAACACTTTTTATGGTCCGTCCCAGATAACAACACTTTTTGTAGGTCCGTCCTAGATGAAAACAAGAATTTTTGTGGGTTTCCATGTGGGAGTAACATATCTAGTGCGGTTGTTATGACATATGAATAGATTAGTCTGGAAAACTATGAACATATTTCATTTGAATACACGACTTGCCGGTCTTCTGAAAGTGGCAAAAAAGAAGAGTTATTGCCCCCTTTTCAGAAGCAAGAATCTGGTACAGCAATGGCTTCAACATGGGCCTCAGGAAAATCAATGTCATAAGTTTGTTTATATAGTGCCAGAAGCTGACAGCTAGGAACTGAAAAGTCAATGAACTGTTCTAGATTGAAAGAAGCCTGAAGAACTCATGTGAAAATCCTTTAAAATAACTTGTTTCATCAATTTTCTGTCCGTGACTTTACTTACAGCACGCGTGAGGCAAAACTTTACTCGTGGTTCGCATTGCACTCTGAGAAGGAAACATGGCGGTTTTGGCTGTTTTTAGACGACCGGCAAGGCGTGTATTGACATTGCATATATGACTGACATTACTTGGTAAACAACACCGACCAGATTTCTTTATGTTTCGAGAAGTATTGTTTTGTGAGAAAGCGTTGTCTACTTTAGGCACTCAACATTGTCTTTGAATAATGCTGAATTGGTAGAGAGTGGCATTTGTTACAGAGCCAGATTAACAAGGCGGGAAGATACAATTCTAGAGGAGAACTGGCGCGATGAATAAGAGATACTAATTTGTCTGTTAGTTTTATACCTAGAATGTGAAATCCGCTGAAAGAATTTAAAACGAAAATATATGATAAATTTTCTGAAAATAAATGTACATACCCTTTCCAATATGAATGGATATAAAGATGACGGTGATCATAAAAATAGCAACAATTAAACTGCAGTATAGTCCAACACCTCGGTCGGTTGAGACATAAAGGAACCAGCTTGCGCTGTGCCGATTTTGTCGGGCGTCAAATTCTTGAATAAATCGTGGAGTTACTGACATAGCCCGTATAGTTTGGAGGCCGGCTACCGTGTCCGATAGGAGCGAAAAAATCGGAGATCGATCTGAAAAGACAAATATATTGCCCATGTAAAACAATCTTCAGGTACGAAAACGGCGAAATGCCCCCCTAATTATTTTTCTTACCTCTTGCGCAAGGGGGCTGAAACTTACCACACTACATGTATACCCTTGGGTCAAGCTCTACCAGAAAATGTAAACAAAATCCCAGATGGTCGCTTTGATGACGTCACAGTGACGTCATTTTCAAAAACGGCATTTTTTGGTCGATTTTTCGGTGTACGTAATTTTGTATTTATCCAATTTCTCCGCAAAAACTGCATGATAAATAAGTAAATATTAATGTGATTTGAAATAAAATAGTTTTTGCCCACCTTTCATCGCGGAAAAGCAGAAATTTTGAAGAAATATGACAAAAGCATCAATTTTCTGGTACCCCACATGGACGCCATCTTGAACATACCCATGATCCTCTGCTCGTGGTGTTATGCAATAGCCTCTAAATGACCCCAATATAATAAACTATAAAGTCAAGGAGTTTTAGCTTTCCATTTCTTGTCGTTCCGTAGATAGCACAGAAAGTTTGGTAGGGGCCATTTCGCACTCCCCCCCACCAACCCACCCCAGGTAGGGTTAATGAATGCCTATTGACTATATATCTACGGGTCATCGTGATATTTTGGACGTTTTTACAGGTATTCTTGTATCATTTCAAAGAAGAAACTTGGCATCAGATATCTGTTACTCAGAAATGATCTTTGACATATTTCCATATGTGCGTTCAGAAGACCGACAGACCAGCAGAACTGAAATGTCCGCAGTATCAGTGAGGACGCTACTTCGGACACTTCAGAAACAGATGAGGTATTTTTTTTTTCAACTGTGGCTCAATTGATTAAATTAATCATGAACTAATTATTCGCATACTGTTTATCTCACAGGCATATACTTATTAATTTAGATATTGTTTTATCCCGAAATATCAGATGAGATTTCAGGTACTGCGGTGGCGCCAAACAAACCAGGAAATACCATTAACAATATATGGAGAGAAGGGAGACCCTTATTGTTATTCCTCCTGTATCCAAGTCAAGTAGTGCCAGTTGCCCAAACGGATGAATAGAAGAGTTCTCCTTGACAGGTATTTTTTCGCAACTGGTGTATTTGTGCCATCAAAGCATTTTAAGGCTTGCCAAGAGGTGGGTGATCTTTTTAATTTGAGTTTTATTTTGACCGAATAAAATTGTATAGATGGCTGAAATTCTCAACACTGATGAGCTTTATCTTCCTTTTCAAACATGCGTGAAATTGTATTCATCCATGCACCAGCAGCATGAAGAGATCAACACAGTTTCCAAAATAACAAGCAAATATCATTAGTTCTGGTTTAGAGTTAACGATCCGTCAAAACACGACCACCGAGTGATACGATTGCACACCTACCTGACGCTTCTAATCGTTTGCTCTGTTTAATTGCTTGAACTGCAAACCATCTGAGCAGGAACACGAAACCCAGGAATGGTAACATTGCGAGCACCATCCAAGGATTTATGAAACACGCCACTGCTAACAACACCAGGAAAGGAAGACTTATCTGTTAATAAACATGAAATCCAATTAAATCTTTGTCTTTGAATCAAACGATTTATTACCCATTGACTACTTTATGTCAGTGGATAGTAGTTACAAGCGTCTGGTCTGTCATTCATAGTTCAGCCGTCGTCCATTTAAGGATATCCGCGTCCATAACAGCATTAGAACCAAATTCAAAATTCATAGTATACATAAACATAGGCTAGTTTCCAGCAAGAGAGAAGCGGTCAACAATTTTCAAAGATGCCGGCAGGACATCATGATGTTCCAAAAATATCAAATCCGTATCGTTGATCAGTATTCTTAATCCATATGATATTCGTTGTAAAGTCGTCATCTAGAGAACTATGTATCTCAGTCATGCTTTGATTGTGTCTGTTCATATGAGCACCATGGGTCCATACGGCCCTAACCCCGGGTTTAGCGGAATTAGACACACGTTACGAAACATAACGCTATAGATCTTGCACGCCACAATCGTATTTTGCTATCAACTTGCGATATATATCGCCAATTTGAGAAACTTTGAGTGGAGGAGCTTGGTGGTATTGCCCTGTTTTACAAGTTTCTGCAACAATCGTCATATTTAACACAGGATCTAGCAAATGTTACTATGCGAGATATGTGTACCCCATATGCAGGTTCCACTGGAATATTACAGTCCAGAAAGAGATAATTTACTTTTGTCATAAAGTCGACGAAAGAGAAGGCCCGCTTCATTTCTATAGAAATATAGGTATAAATATGATGTGCCGGTGGGGCTATCTGTAGTTTCCTTCAAATCCAGTGAAGGCGAATATATATCCTTCATTGTGCCATTTATGTAGCGACTACACACAGCGAGAAGATCGTCATTATAGCCTTTCGTGAATGAGAAGGAACGGGCTTTGAATTGATCGGTTTTTGAAAGCGCCTGCATATAGTCGATAAAAATGTCTATTTAATAAAAACAGAACGTCACATGGGAATTCATTACAGAAATCACTCATCTTATATTTCATAAATGGAATCGCCTTTTGTATATTTCAGAAAACGTATTCTTGGCCTCGGTTATGGTAATTTCAAGTAAGGATTATGACATCTCTGTATAGGACATGTATTTACTTATTATTGCCGGTAATAAAGCTGTACAACAAGTCACTTTCCTGTTTATTATTACAGTAGTCTTCACATATATTTAGAATTCGATGATATACTCTGTGTTAATCAGGCTTATTTTATAGGTTGATATATTCCAAAGATGATGCTATTGTCCTCACTCGAAGTTGATGGGTCTCGAAATGTTGAGGAAAGAAAAGGACTAACTCACCGCTAAACACATCCAGATTTTCATTATAAGTTCACTGTCAATGAATCCAATATCCCTTGCGAATCTGTTCAGTATACTTCCTATAAATCGACAGATTAATTTTCATATAGAGAGGAATTTTCATATAGAGATTCATTTGAATCCCGACCTTGCATAAAAGTCGAGTTAAACGTTCAACAATGGAGCTGGGCCGAAAGTCCGACAGGTGGGGATCCGGACAAAACTCTCTAGGAAAAGACACCCACGGACAAGACCCACAAGGACAAAACCCCAAAAATTGACACAAAAAAAACACATCTCACCAAAAATAGCTGTTTCAGACCAACAAAAATCATTTTTAATATAGAAATTCCTAAATATCTATTCTCTATGATCCTTGTCATTTGTTTGTATTTCAGCTATAAGGATTATCATGACTGGTGTACAATAAACAATTACTAAACAATGAGTGGACCATTAATCTTCACTCAAGTGTGGATCTGTTGTGACATATTCATGATCAAAGTAAGGATTTATAGAACATATGCCATTACGCTCCACTATCCTTAATCCATACTACTCCTTAATCCCAATGACCCAGGCTGCTTTGTAGACATCAAAGGATATAATCCATGAAAGGATACTTATAATCTCTACTCGTCATGTTTATCTTCACAACTTGCGCATAGCGATTCTTCTGGACTTCTATTCATATTTTCCTCTGCTCTCTCATTGTTATTTATTATTTATTTATTTTAATATCTAGCGCTGCAAACGATCTTAAATTAACGAAGAAATGTACCGTGAAATTTAAATAAAACATTGAGTTGATGGACCACGAAATCCGTATGGGAAGCAGCCTTAAACTACAATTTCAATCAATTTATCTTCACATATTTTCTTGAATATTGTTCATCATGATGACAACTTTTACTCATAATGATGCTTATTCCCTATAAAACCATTGGCAAATGACCTGTGTCTTAACAAACTATGCTATTCTTTGTAATGCAGGCACAGTACACTGAAGACCACAGACGGGCAAGACCAGACCTGAAACAGAACACGGATGACGAGAACAATTATTAAACAGCGCCATGAGTGACAACTCCCCACAAAGATGTCCTGAACTGACAAAATCAACTATCCACAAGTCCAGACGCGCCACGCCTGAGACGACTAACTGTTTAATGCAGAACATGATCCTTTGACTTTCAAGCAATATAGGACGCAGCCTGCCATCTTGTACTCCGTTGGGCACTCCAAACAATGTTGCAGGCACATATTTCTGGAAGAACCGCCTATGGTTCTCCCAGTTTATTTCTGGACGGCTTTGTGTCTTTGAAGGGGTACAAAGACAAAGGAATCACCTACGCGACTACAATATATAATGAACACTATTAACACAATAACCTAAGCAAAAAACTCACCGACGAACTTGTACATAGTCAATTCTTCTCTTCTATTTATATCTCATTCCGGACTCCCGTTGTTATTTATGTATTTATTTATTTACTTATTTATTCATTTATTTATCTTTTTTGTTTTAAAATATAACGCTTGTAAACACAAATGAAATGAAAATTGTAACGTGAAATTAAAATATAACATTGAGTTGATGGGCCGCGAAATCCGTATGGGAAGCGGCCCTTAAACTGCAATTTCAATCAATCAATCCCTTATATGTGTTGTAATTCATATCATTCTTGCATACTTCATCATCATGGAAATCATACTCAACAGCGAGAGTGGAGAAAAGCGGTGTTATCTTGGCTGTATGTACACAAATAAGTCTGTCTCCGCATCGACAAAACGTTGGGAATGCCCCCAAAAATCAGCTTTTCCCAGATGTCGATGTCCAAAATGTCATCTCCTCCATTGACCATAGCCATGATCCTAACAATATTTAAGTTGAGACAGTAAAGGTTCGCCAGGTCCTACGACAGCTAGAAGTTGACAACCGGGGAAATCCAGGACAGACCGTTGTGACCAAATGCATCAGATGTATGCCGGTGGGAGACTTGCATTTGGTCAGATAGATTCCGCGAAAAGGATCATTCGAAGGCAACGACAGGCTGGCCGGCCTCCAATGCCATGGTCCCTCCAGGATTTGAGAATTAAAGACGCATGGACAACGACAGGAGGAGATGACCAACGTCCTTTCCTGTTCAACGACAACGGCGTGCAGTCCAGAACCCGTATCATCCTGTTTGGTACAGAAGATGGTCTGCGTCATCTGGCAAGTTCCGACACTTGGTACATGGATGGCACCTTTAACACAGCACCATCTGTGTTTTTGCAACTTTACGTCATCCGAGCCCTTCCTGCAAAATCTGCCATTAGCTATGTCTATGCTTTCCTGGATGGCAAATCCCAAGAGACTTATGAGGAGATGTTGACAGAAATCCTTCGCAAGGGAGAAGATCTTGGACTCGACGTGGATCCCGTCACAACGATCACAGATTTCGAACAAGCAGCCATGAATTCTATTAATACCAAGCTTGGCCCACATGTCATGAAAAGAGGTTTTTTTTACCTAACTCAGAGGACTTGGCGCAAGATACAGAACCTTGGCCTGACCACCCGGTCCAAGGAAGATGATGACATTAAGCATTTCTGTGGCATGCTCGATGGTCTTGCTTTTCTTCTCCTTGACCGAGTTCCCGAAGGGATGGATTATCTAAAACAATACCACCCCGACTGGATTTGAACCACTTGTGGTCTACTTTGATGCCACTTATGTGACAGGTATGTAATAACAACAAGAGCCCAAGGGGCTTCAATATACGCCCGTGTATCTGGAATTACATTGGTCCAAATTTCAAGGTTGTTTGATAGCTTCGATTCCAATAGGTAGCTAGCCTACAATTTTGTGCTTCTGAGAATGTAACATATATAACATCTTATATTGAATGATAAACTAAAACGAGCTTAACTCTTGGTAACTAGTTGACCTTGAAGCAAGAGCCGAGAGCTCACATATCCCACACTGAAATCGACAATATTCAAACACAAGAAAATAGTAGTTTTCCTGCAAATGGATTCCTTTCAGACGAGATAATTTTTCATGAAGGAAGAAGAAAGTGATGAAGTAAACCTTTGTTCTTGAGTTAATAAAGAGGTATGAAGTTCATAAAGGATCCCTCTCCCCGTTAAATTACTAAATGTATGGTTGTTATTTCACAACAGTTGTAGCTGTTTCAAATATGAGACAGGATGAATGCCATATACATGTAGGGGAGAGAATATTCCAACCTAACACATATGGTCAGCTAAACTTCATTCAGTTTTGAAGGCCTGTGACCTTGACCTTGGACAAATTGATCTCAAAATGTATGGCTCCTCTTTGCCATGCGAGTGAGGTATACTCAAAGTTTGGTACCATTCCATACCTTGAAACTAGAGATATCGCATGGACAACAAATGTTAATGGATGAATGGACAGAACGCAACATCGCGTTACATGACCTCGTCTTCGACAGGCATATGAAAATGTGATTTCCTGATTTTGGGGTCATAGTTACCTTGACCTAAATTTTGGTACACGACACTTCGTCTTCCGTCAATGTATCAATGGACACAAAAAAATCATGATTTTGTATGAATTTCAGGATTTTGGGGGTCACAGTGACCTTGACGTTCAGCCTTGACCTACAATTTGGAATGTGACACATCATGTCCCCCTAATGAATCTACGGACACAAAACAAAGTAATTTTCAAAGATTTTTTGATTTTTAGAGTCACCGTGACAGTGACAAACCATCTCCCCGTAATTTCTCAATGGACACAAAAAATCATGATTTTTAACAATTTAACGATTTTGGGGTCACAGTGAACTTGACCTACATTTTGGTATGCGACACATCACGTCCCCATAATGTATCTACTGACACAAAAAAAAATGTTATTTATAATAATTTCCTGATTTTGGGGTCACAGTGACCTTTGACCTTTCACCTTGATTCTGGTGTCACAGTCATCTTGACTATTGACCTGGATCTAAATTTTCGTACATGACAAAACGGCTACCCGTAATTTCTCAATGTACTAAAAAATCATGATTTTTAACAATTTCATGATTTTGGAGTCACACTGACCTTGACCTTTGACCTGGACCTACATTTTGATATGGGACACATTGTGTCCCCCTAATGTATCTACTCACACAAAGAAATGTTATTTTCAATAATTTCCTGATTTATGGGTCAGTGACCTTTGACCTTCAACCTTGACCTATATTTTGGTATGCGACACCTCATTTCCCCCTTTTGAATCCACTCATAAAAAATTAGAAATTTTTAATGATTTCCTGATTTTTCCGTCACACTGACCTTTGACCTCTGACCTCGACCTACATTTCGTATGCAACACAGCGTTCTCCCCTAGGGCATCCACTCACCAAAAATTAGAACTGTAGATAGAAAACTGTCAATGATAAATGATTTCCTGATTTTAGGCAACAGTGACCTTTAACCTCTGACCTCGACCTCAATTTTGGTACGCGACACATCGTCTCTACCTAGCGTATCCACTCACAAATACGAAGCTGCGCATCTGAAAACCCCTCGGCTCTGGGCGCCAGCCATTCATAATGTATTCAATTTAAAACAAGACTTCAGGAACACCAAGCAGTCAAGTAACAAATATACAGATTATGAAAAATTTTGCCATTAGAAATGGCCTCAAACGTTTCCGTCCAATCAGAGAAACCGGTATTCATTACATAAGTCTGTTGATGCATCGACGATGTATACCAAATTTTACATCGAACATTTGAAAATTATCTGAGATAGAGATCCCTAATGATTTCGCATAAATTAAAGATGGCCGCCCATCCTTCCCACCACTCAGAGAAACTGATGTGGTTATTCATTGCAAGTCTCTTGATACATAGATTCTGTATACCAAGTTTCATATAGAACACTGAAATGGTATCAAAGATAAACATCATTAAAGATTTTGCATAAATTAAAGATGGCCACCAAGGTTTCCGCCCAAGCAGAAAAACCAGAACTGTCTATTGATACATCGATGATGTATACCAAATTTTACATTGAGCACTTGAACCGTATCAGAGATATAGATCATTAATGATTTCGCATAAATTAAAGATGGCCGCCCATCCTTCCCGCCACTCAGAGGAACCGATGTGGTTATTCATTGCAAGTCTCTTGATACATCGATGCTGGATACCAAGTTTCATATAGAACACTGAGATGGTATCAAAGATATATATCATTGAAGATTTTGCATAAATTAAAGATGGCCGCCAAGGTTCCGCCCAATCAGAAATGCCAGAACTGTCATTTATCGTAGGTCTATTGATGCTTCGATGATATATACCAAATTTTACATCGAGCACTCGAACAGTATCAGAGATAGAAATCATTAATGATTTTGCATAAATTAAAGATGGCCGCCCATCCTTCCCGCCACTCAGAGGAACTGATGTGGCTATACATTGCAGATCTCTTGATACATCGATGCTGTATACCAAGTTTCGTATAGAACACTTGAATGGTATCAGAGATATATATCATTGAAGATTTTGCATAAATTAAAGATGGCCGCCAAGGTTTTCACCGAATCAGGAAAACTGCTTTGGTCATTCCTTTGAAGTTTCTTGATGCATCGATGATCTATACCAAGTTTCACACTGAACAGAGAAATGGTACCTAAGATACACAAGATTAATGATTTCGCATAAATTAAATATGGCCGCCAAAGTTTCCAACCAATCAGGTCCAGATTCAATAGCGTTCTGGATCATGAGCATATGGATGTGCAGTGCAAGTTTGGGGTGCCTAGGGTAAGTCGTTCTAAAGATATCTTGGTAACAAGAAAGCTGTGATGGTTTCGCATAAATTAAAGATGGCCGCCAAAGTTTCTAACCAATCAGGTCAAAATTCAATAGGGATCTGGGTCACAAGCATACGGATGTGCACTGCAAGTTTGGTGTACCTAGGGTAAGTCGTTCTGAAGATATCTTGGTAACGAGAAAGGTGTGACGGACAGACGGACAGACGGACGAACGGACAGACGTACATGACGACGACAATACCCTTCGGCCAAATTTTGGCCGAGGGGTAAAAATTGCAACTGTGGATAGAAAACTTTCACAATTATAGACCGGACACGAACACTTCAGTGATTTCCTGTTTTTTAGGCCAGTGACCTTTGACCTCTGACCTTGACCTTCATTTTGGTATGCGACACATCGTCTCCCCGTAGGGTATCCACTCACCAAAAATTAGAACTGTAGATGGAAAACTGTCCCAGATATAGACCGGACACGGGGGACGGACAGACGGACGGAAACCGCCATCACATAATACGTCCGCCTTTTGGCGGGCGTATAAAAATTAGCATTTCACTCATAACTTGAATTATTATTATTCATTGTACAAAGTCTGGAGTGAAAAAAGTGCTAGTGAGAAACTGTTATTACTTCCAATTATTGGACATGTAAGTACAGGGTAGCCTGTATAGTAGGCTACACAAGTAGTGAAAGCTTAATAAATATGTTATAACTTTGTCTTGAGATCTTATCATTTATCGCGTTATTTCTTTTATTGCTAAAATAGCATAGGAAATAATATGTGGTGGGGGTTATGTCCAGTGGGGGCTATGTCCGGTGGGAGTTTTGTCCTGGGGAGGGAGTGTCCGTGGTGGTTTTGTCCACTATGGGTTTTGTCCTACACCCGGCACCTCCCCCCCCAACAGCTTCATTGTGACAGTGGTTCTCTGCCGTTCGTTCATGCATCCTCTTTCCTATTTCCTTAACACGTGGCGAATGTTTTAACCCTACCTGGCCGGGGGGTGGGGGTGGGGGGAGGGGGAAATGGAAACTCCTTGACTTTATCGGTTATCATATTGGGGTCATTTTGAGCCTATTTGCATAACCCCCCCGAGCAGAGGATCATGGGTAAATTTCAAGATGGCGGCCACATGGGGTACCAGAAAAGTGATGTTTTTGTCATATTTCTTCAAAATTTCTGCTTTTCCGCGATGAAAGGTGGGCAAAAACTATTTTATTTCACATCGCATTAATATTTACTAATTTATCATGCAGTTTTTGCGGAGAAATTGCATAAATATAAAATTCGGAAAATCCGACCGAAAAATCGACCAAACAATGCCAGTTTTGAAAGTGACGTCACTGTGACGTCATCAAAGCGGCCATCTTGGATTTTTTTGCATTTTCTGGTAGAGCTTGACCCAAGGGTAGAATGTGGTAAGTTTCAGCCCCCTAGCTCAAGGGGTGAGAAAAATAATTAGGGGGGGGCCATTTCGCCCCTCCCCCCTCCCCCAGGCCAGATAGGGTTAACTATTGCTAAAAAGTGTAAATATGATAACCATTGGATGAAATTATCCTACAATTCCATTATTATATGCTTATATTTATGATAATTTGATCACCGAAAATAGTCCAGTTATCACTGTGTAGGTTAAAGGAGACAGAAAAAAGACTGGATGAACGAACTACTGTGAACCGCTGCCTCAATATTAAAACCTGCGAGTACTATCGGCGCAGCTTCATTGCTGAAGGATGAACTTGACCTTTGTGCAAGTGGGGATTAACCCTCTATATACGTGAACGTGCATTCATTTGATTTCCGCCAATTGCATTCATTCAGTTAAAGAACAGCAAAAAGATATTACGGCCTAAGGCTTTAACGTGTCTGAGTGTCTTAGCATATTTGCCTAATTCTAGAAGTGAATAGACTCATGTTCAGATTCAATTAACTGGCGGTCATAAATGGACAACAGAATGGTGCCCACTTCACCACTCAGATTGGAAATTAATTATCACTCAAATTCCCCCAGTTTACAATTTCAGCTATCATTAAATCGTGATGAATCATAATATATATCCACATAGATCCACTATCCAATATTTTGATTGGACTGGATAGTATAATGATGGCGTAAACCCTTACCCATAGGATTGGAGTCGAAAAATCTCATCTTTCCTGCCAAGACAGCAGGGAACATTTTATCGTGCAGCCTCTGACTCGCTAAAATAAAGAATGACGCCAATGTCTGTGATCCAATTATAGCGGCTAACAAGCTTCCCGCAATGAAAATTAAAAAGGAAAACTGTGAGACACCTACAGCCGTATTTAATAATTCATTGCTTCCACATACAGAGATGTTCGACACCGGTATTTCCATGTCTATTTTCCGCATATCTGGTTTATCTACACATGCCAATGTTGAATTAATATCTTGTGTTATAGCATCGTTGGAGCTGTTTTGGGATTGTTGCACGATTGCCTGGGTCCTGAAAGGGAGCAAATGAGAAAATTGAAGTATGTATTGGTAAACCTCGACTTGCAGTCATATCTCAAATGTTTCGTCATGTTTGTATTGTCGTCCTGTTTAATCCCCCCCGCCCCTCCCCCCGCCCCACCTCGTTGGTGGAGGTTTGCAATGGTGATAGGTTATGTGGGACAAAGACTTCCTGAAAATTCCATGCTGTTGGGATGGTTGAATGTCACAGTTCGAGATACAAGCGATCTTGGGTGACACATGTACAACAGTATTTTTTGTGTTCTCTGGAAAGGGTAAACAGGTAAATCATTCATATTTTTTTAATTCTTAGGTTACTCTTTGATCAGCATAGATTGAGCCATCAAAATAACATTAATATTCATTCTGACGTTACGAACAGGTGTATTCGATGGGGGACAGCAATCAAATATCTCCTCGATAGAACTAAATCCTTAACCATCTTCGTAATAAGTAAGAACCAGAGATGTGGTCAGATACATAGGACAGCCAATAAATAACCCACTCCTACGACCTATTTAGAATTTCAAATGGATTCGAGTTCAATGACGTATCGTGTCTATTGAACAGAGCCGCTGGGTTGATATATGAGGGCTAATTCGAAGTATGAACGGGGAAATCGGCATACGCATGAAGATGGATGTCAGCCGATATCATTAAAAATTTTGACCGTTTGTCTCTAGGTTTGTGTTCAAATAGCATAGACCTGCTCGAAATGTGATGCTAATGTTCTCTTATGACTGGGCATTTAGATTATGGAAGCGGAAATTCTTTAAGGACGACGACTGGCTACTGAGTGACAAATCTGCTTTAACTTGGAAATTTGCCAGGAATGTGACAAATTTTCCAACTTGTTGAAGGGAAATCATTGTGAATGACATTGCATTTCAACTGTGTATCCGGAAGTAGATTTAGCTTTACTCGGGATATCGCTGGCATTCCCAATATTAAAGTTTTGTCCGGTGCCTAACCTCAGTCCGACCTCACCTGTGCAATCACGTCGTTTACTGAGCATGCTCATATATCCCCCTTTCCAGAGATCACAAAATAATGGATAAGGGTATATTAAAGATATACAGCTATCTTACGATCTGTCATCGATCCATCCCTACACAATCCCAATGATATACATAAGATATACAACATGGCAAACACCCTCCTACATTGTGAGGAACGACAACAAATCTAAGTTAAAATGACAATCTTTGAAAATAGCCGGTAGATTACGATGCAACTGTGTTACATCCGTTTAACAGTGGAATCAGGATGCAACTTCGGGGAGCAGGTGTCCCCCCGAATGCATTGCATTGGACAGGATTCGGTCATGTTCACAAGACGATAACATGTAAATTTGCTCTGAAAATATAGTATGCGAACACATGGAAATAGTAAAGAACGCCGAAATCACGAGAAAGGATGCGACAGAGAGAGAGAGTTGAAAATTGGGATCTTCATAACCCAGAACAAGAATCTATCCAGCGAGAGTGAAACGAGATTTGTAACCCCAGCTCCCCGAATAGAAATTATGTACTGACAATCTTATCCTGCAGTACAATTATTACAGTAGTCAAAACGTATGCATAATTAATTCCATTCCATCTACGGATTATACATACTAGCAAGCCAAGCATTATCCGTTAATATAAGAAGTGCCTAGAGTCTATGAATTATACCTACCACTGAGCCAAGGAGATGTCCGCTAATATCTGAAGTACCTAAAACAATTGGATACAAGAAAAATCATATCAGGATCCACTTTTCATTGGGGACTTTGATACTTTGTGTTCATGCAGGAAATATAGAAAAACACACGAAAAAACGAAAAGCTACTACTGACCCTATATTTACAGCGTAGATGGCACAAGGCAAATGTTTCCTCAATTTCTTTATTGTTGGATATACCTTGACTACTGATGCTCACCTGGCATCCAGTTGCTACTATGAAAAACAACGGAAGAAAAAACCATCCTCTTCCAGCTTTGAAATATTCTTTGTAAACTGTCCAAGAGCTCTTTCCTAAACTTTTATCCTCGTCTTCTCCTGTTTCGTCCGTTTCTTTGTCTGTCTGGATAATATGTGAAATTATAGAAGGATACGCTATATATTGTAATATTATGTGTAGGTTTAAATTAAATGATACAATACTAGAAGATTCTGAAACTTGACCAGCACGAACGATTTGGAAATAGGCTATTTCGTCGTAACTATTGAACCGAAAAATATGTGCAGAGACTGTCTGACTTATAGCAGATCATATGGGGGATAAAATTGACATGATCCCTGGCGCAAAAATGTATGTGTCAGTGTGAAAAGGTGAAGAATATTGTCGATCAGCCTCGTCAAAGTTATGGCTTATAAGCCCATGAAACCTACCTGGTCCCCCTAAACTACCCGATCCCCCTAAACTACCTGATCCCCCTAAACAATTTTTCACAGCAGCTCCGGAACAAATGCGGCAAGAGAGCTGAAACTTTCAGACTTCGTATTGGGCCATTTTAAGACTATTCGCATAATCCTTGGTCCAAAAGATCATGGCGAAATTTAAAATGGCGGCCAAGATATGTCCTCATAAAGTCGTCTTTTCCGTCCATTGTTCCGCATATGTTTTGCCTAAAACGGCATGGAACTAATTATTTTCCATCATCCTAATTAGGCTTTGAGAGAAGATATTTGAGAGGAAATTGGTCCATAAAACGGATGGTTTTTTTTTGCATTTTCTTGTAGAGACTGACGAAAATATATAATATGGAAAGTTTTTGTCCCTTAGCCGAGGGGGGTAAAAAAATTAATTGGTGCGCGAAGTGCCCTCCCGACTCCCCCCACCTCGAATCGACCAGGCCTGGTAGTATGAAAGTAATCTAGTCTGCACAATGTCACGCCTCTCTGTCACATTTAAAAGATTGTTTCGTGAAATATCAGCTGGAAAGTACGTTTTGGTAAGATGTCTATCTGAAGCAATGCGGGAAGCATGGTGAGAGAGTGAAGTGCGAGATAAAATTGCGAATGCACTTGAGGAACATTAGCTGGAACTGAATCGAACGACATCAAGATTATTTCCAATACATGACATAAGATGAACATAGCACGATGTCGTTCTAAGTGTTTGGGAGGAATATTGTAATAATATGGGGGGTCCTGCGAGGTCTTGTCAGCACGCAGGCATTATGTTCACACAAAATTATAATATGATGAGACCTACCCAAGTTATGATGGTCTTGTCGTCAATGTGAGCTTTCTCTTCCTCATCTCGTGATAAATACTGTGCCAATTCCAGTCCTTTGTCGTTCAAATCTTGCAAGGTACCTATGTCTGTAACTTGGCCCTGTCAATAAATTGTCCATTGTAATATAACGGCGGAAATATTCATGAATACAGGCCTACCGATTTCGGCGTCAGCTCCGAAAAGCTGTAGGTTGCAATACTTCCAAAATATTATCCGTCTCAATAATTCCATGGAGTTGGTGGGGAGAGGGAACGCCAAGCACTCCCCGCCCCAACCACTGTCCGTGATCTTTTTCATATGAAATCCCCTGAACCCTTTCCATTGTTTATCAGAAGATAATGCAATTCTGGCTTACATTTGTCGCTTACACAAGTGCATCTCGATCGGGATATGGCGAGCGGCATCCTGAATTAGTTGAATGTTTCTTCATTAAGCATAAAGCATAAACAGGAAGTTAAGGTGGTCATTTGGTAACCGAAAAAGATAACCTTAACCGCTTCGCGTTGATATATACCCCTCATTCGCATTTTGAGAAATCCAGTGGACGGCTTCGGGATATGATAAACATTCATTCCATTAATTCCATCAATTGTTTCCATTGAGCATTTTGTTAGTCAATTTCGCTGATTGGTTAAAACACTACTCACTGTACAATATGTCTGAGAGGCTGATTATTTGAGATTAGATCTGTAAATTGGAGCGATAGGCAAGAGGTGCGAAAACTTGTCGACGTCTGGTGACTAAAAGCAAACTCTACAGCAAAGAATTCGACGACACCCAACATTCAGACCCGAGAATACTGAGAAATCTCGGACGTAGCCTTAGTATCTCAGCCGCGCTTTTATTGCTGCCGTTCATGTGGAGACAATGAAGTATCCACATGGCCCCTAGCACCGTCTTAAGCGGAGTTAGATACGCTAGCTCGCGAGCTGTGATGACAGATCAGCTCAAACAACTCATCTGATGTTAATGGATGAGCATCATCGTCGTCTGGTGGAGTAAACGCCTTAACATGGAGAAATCTTGTAAATGCACGAATACCTAGAAAATCTAACCGGTAAAATCTAATCTGTAAAACCTAAATATACCTGTGGAACCCGTTGTAAAGCACCTCTCCTGACGACACCATGAACAAATATATGTCGAAATTCCATTTACAAAATGCTTTTCGCTAATATCTTCGTAGTTCCTCTGTGTAGCTATTCAGGTGTGGATAGTCTTAGAATATGATACTACTACTCTAGAGAACGAATTTCGAAAAAATGAAGCTTGGTAAAATAATCATTTCGGATATTACGATTGTAAACCAAAAACTGAAGGAAAGCACACATACCTGCTTCATTAGGATGATTTTATTTGCTGACTGCAGGTATTGTAACTGGTGAGTTACAAGAATCCTAGTAGTGCCATCCAAGTAACCACAAATACACCTAAATCAACGATGAGCAAAAAGACGATAGAAAACTAGGTAATCGTGTGGTAGTACAATTTACACATGTATGTTAGTCAGTTTGGGCAAAATTTACGGTACAGTTTTCTAGTGGCGACCTAACATGTTTGTAACCATAATTCCTGAGTTGCATTAAGATCCGAGTGATCTATTTACAGTCATGTTCGTAATTTGCATTATGTCATCACAATTGGGATTGGTTAACGATAAAAGACTGAATTTCCGTAAACAAGACTGTCGGAAATTGACGGGAGCAAAATATCTAGAATGTGCTGATAACTAAGCCGCCATCTATAAGATCTAATTCACTTAAATATCAGTCGGCTGTTTTTTCTGCCTGCGTTTAGTCATTTGTGTTGTGGGGCAAAAATAGTTATTTTGCTTTTTCAGGTATAGGTTATTTAGGCCATGAGTATATGGAAACTTACTGAGTGAATAAATGTTTTCCTACTTCTGTGTCTACAGCGCTCAGGGGGTCATCGAGTAGATAAATATCGGACTGTCTGTATATCGCTCTGAAAAAGTGGTACCTTAATCTCAATGAGCATGAAATGCAGAGTGACCAAACTGGCCTTATATAAATTTTAGCCAAAATCATTAATCTGAAGTGAAGATGGAGTTCAGTGCTGCTCCAAGTATGCCTCGAAAATGCCTCGATACTAACTCCACGAACAGTAACATTTAAGCGAGACTCCTAAAGATACACACGTAAGTTCCCCACCGGTGAAAACATTGTGACCAGAGCGGTATGGTACCATAGCGGTGACTACATCTTCACCATAACGGTGCCGTGGCGGTACCAGAACGGACACGCAACCACCGACAGTCCGCTCTGGTACCGCTACGGTACCGTTACAGTGAAGACGTAGTCACCGGTATGGTACCATACCGCTCCGGACACAGTGTTTTCACCGGCGGGGAACTTAGGTGTGTACGATTCACAGCTTCTTGTATCACTGTTGACAGATATCCCTCGAGGGACATAGGCTCCATAGTGTCTCCTTGTGGCAGTGACGTTACCAGAGTATATCACATGTAGAGTTTGAATTCGCAAGTAGGAACGATCTATTTCAGTTTAAATACTACATTGCCCTGACAATGATATCTTAAAATAATCTTACCAAGGTTAGATATCGTGATGGTAATTTTAAGAATATACAATTTCTGAGTGACCTTTTCCGGCTGCAACGCCTGGCCATTTATACGTAATCCATGCTTGGACTCTCCGGGAGTAAACCGGTTCCGTTCTTAGATTTCGTCTCGGAAATTTCGAGTGAACACTGTACGTTATTTTACCTGGCTAGTGACACGCGAACCTTCTGACCCCCACTTAGCATGAGGCCTCTTTCCCCGACGAAAGTTCCATCTTTGTTCGGCATGCCTTCGATATCCTAGGATTGAATGTCAATATATAGCAAGCTTTAAAGGTCAACCCAAACGCTCTGAGGTTAAAAATATAAAAAAATAGTCCTTTCGATTCTGAAAATAATGATATTTTTTTCATAATTTTGTGCAATCTGATTGGCGAGATATTGCCGTTTGGAAGGTGAAAATCGCTCTCCTGTCAATTCCAGCTGTGACGTCACGGAGGGAAGCCGTCTTGTATTCTCTATGTTAAAGCCGTATACCACAGTCGTATGTAGCTGCTGATTTCTGGAGATTTTCGGAGTATCGGGGCATCATTTTTAAATATGCCGCGACGTTGTGTAGTGGGAGGTTGCAGTTTTACTACAGATGACGGTGTTAGTATTCATTTGTGGCCCAAAGACGAGAAAATCGCTGCAAATTGGACGAAATTTGTACGCAACACGAGAGTGTGGAAAGAGGGCCCGAGCCAGTACTCGTATAATTTGCTCGGCACATTTTGACAGAAAGACATCATTCGAGGACATCTACAGCGTAGCAGTTGAATTCGGGTACAAACCAAAACTAAAGAGAACAGCTATTCCAACTATCAAACGTAAGAACAATCAGAATGTGACGGCAAAGAAATCGGACAAGGAGAATCTATCACGGACATCGGCTGAACGAACCTAGCCTGCAAGCAAGGCCTCGGGCAGGGGGACGGCTGTACATGCCCTGCTCGCTCTCGCGTGGCATTTGTTGCTTGAGCACCTACAGGTTAGACTGGATGAGTCTCTATTTCATATATACACGTTTAATTAACCATTTGTTCCAATGTGTCTTAATGTCTGTATTTGTATGTTCAATTTTATTCATTCTATGTATGCGTTTTTAGCCAAATGTTGGCACAAACTTCACGCAAATAAATTATCTAAATTATATACTATTTAATAATAATAATAAAATGATCTTTCATAAATATATATACGTTTGATAAGTAAATAAATAAAAAACACCAATTGGAGTGAATGGCTGTAGATACAGAAGTGATAATTATACTTTCATAATCCCTTGACATTTGACATTGTGGGAATATCATTCGATTTCAATTTAATTGAGGTAATTTGTCGAAAATTGAGCAAATGTGAATGCCGATCCACTCACCACGGCTTACTTTTCGCCATGAATGTCCAAAGTTTTTTTATCAAGCTATATAATTCTGAAATTGGTATTTAATGGGGATTATGGGAAAACAAACAAAATTCAAGTCGGACGTATATCAGTAGAGTTATCAACAGTTTACTGTCCATACTGCCGAATCCCGGAGTTTATCCCTTCGAAAAGGCTGCCTCGGTCAGTAACAACAATAACAACACAGATGTGCTCGTTCGTTACATCACAGAATCGTTCTACATTCAATACAGTTTGAAATATATGGACATTTGGTCTTATAGATGACGATAATAAGGTTTCCAGTCAAGTTGCATACCAATCTGTATTCAACAAACGACCTCTCCGAATCCTGTCGTCGTCGAGTTCCACGTTGTCAGAATGGTTGTCACTGTCAGAATCGGAGCCGTACGGCTCAAATTGATAGGGCTGAATTCCGCCGTTGGTCTGCAAACAACTGTTAATTTGCCCGTCATCATCCTCCTCTATGTCTATTTCATCTTCTTGGCGAAAAATATTTCCATCTAAGCAGCTGATATCGCTCGAATCGACATCTGAACCGGAGCTCTGACTGCACTCGCTTTCCATGTTATCCGCTGTTTTTTCTCAGGCAACTTCCCTGCGTGACGTCATCAACCCAGCTGTGAAAGTGTGGAAAAGCCCACTTTGCTCCCATATTACGTGTGTTTCTGATCAGATTAGAATTTTTTCAATATTTTTTTCATACAAAGTGAAGTATGAACTATGATTTTTAAGGATTTTTAGACCAAAAAAAATTCCGTTTGGGTTGACCTTTAACATCAGAACTCAAGCTAGACAATGGGAACTGGTCATTGCATTAAAGAAATCGTTCGTTGTATCGGTGTGATGGCTGAGAAAATGATGTCCCGAAGAATAGTCTCCCTTCTCCTATCCCTTTCTGTAGGTGTCCGTCCTTAGTCAGAAATGTGAGTAAAATGTCTTACATAGGACAGAATTCCAGCCACCGGGAATTCTTAGCCCTCACCTAGATACAAGGAAATATGTTTTCTGATGTTACATGACTAACATTCTGGTTTCTAACACATCCAGAACAATTAATAATTGATCAATTCTTAGTTGATTCATGCTACAATCATGTATTTATACTCACATGTACAAGAGCTGTTGCTTTAAGGACGTTGTTGTACCGCTCAGCGTTAAAAGTTTCTCCAAGAAGAATATTTTCCTTGAGGGTGCCCGAGAAAATCCAAGGCTCCTGTGTTACCAGACCAATGGTACCTTTGATGCAGACATCACCGCCATTGATTGGAAGCTCTCCCAATATTGCCAACAGCAAAGACGACTGCAAAATAATATAATTTACTTTTTTTCCTCGGAAATGTAAATATAACGGTTTTACAACCAGAAGAGCGTGTGTACTTGCAATACTCGTCCATTTTTGGCATCAGCTATTGATCGCTTCTCTCTCTCTGAAAAGAGGGCAATGTAATTATTTTATCCAGCTATGTGATTTCATTTTCCATATCAAAACCGTGTTGAAAAAGTTGAAAGAGACAAACATTGCAGAATCAGCTGATTCCAAATGACGGGGTGGATGGATCTATCGATAAATCTGTTATGCGCCGTGTTATGTAACATTGGTGTTAATACTCCGTTGTGTAATCAGGTCAGTCCGCTGGTAAAAATTCAAGGAGTCATACGTGTATTTGCACTGTGAGCTATGAATCTTGAAATCTGGTAACGAATACAATACGGCTTTATAAAACACCAGTCAGTCTTTACCTCCATTCCTTCTCCTACATAAAGAACCGGTTGTCACAGGATGCACGTGCGTGCTCCATCGCACAACGATGGGCAATGGTCGTGTTAACATACCATGCAATCCGTTCCTACAAACCCGCTCTCCGCATGTGGTGGTGCTAACAGGCCGTGTAACCCGTTCCCACCAACCCGCCCCACGCATGTCGCATAAAGAGTGTGTAGTCCCACTCAGTGTGACAAGAAAATATTCCCCATCTCTACATTCTTCAACATCACTCTACCCTTCATTCCTATATTGACGGTAAAATGTTAGGGTAGGACGTATCACATCGAGTTAAACCGCCACATAAATGAAGGTATAGAGTGTTATGAATGGACGCAAATACAAATGTAATATTCGAACATTATGAGAAATACTTATTAATTATCAGAAATATATACAATGAATCCACATACCTTCCCAGCTCCAACAGATCCAGCGATAGCCACCAGTTCACCCTGAAATAGATCATTTTGTACATCATGTACTTAACCTATATTTGGAAATTACCCCTGATCGATGGCGGCCATCTTGGAATCTGCAGGTAAGTGAAAAGTAATCCGAAACTGTCTCCTCATCGATGTCAACCCACCCTTCAAATTTGAAGTTGATCGGTTCAATTATTGTCGAGTGATATTGTCCGGACATGTTACAAATCATTGACTGACATTACACTTGATGGCTGATAACAGCCATGATTATGCAGGTAACGGAAAAGCAATCCAATCTCTCTCTTTGTAAAACTGACACTGATGTATTGCAATTAGACAGTTTGGACGATGAACAATCATCACCGCGAGGACCATATATAGCCAACATATACAGGTAAAGGAAGAAGTTTGTAGAAAGTATAAACTGCCAAAACTAGAACATGGTTCTGACGAACATTTCGGCTTTATCCAACTTTCTGAAATGCGAGTAGGATGAACTAAAGGCAATTTCTATGCAAAGGAGAGAGCTTACCTGTTCAGCTTCAAATGAAATCTCCTTGATTTGAAACGAAATCTCATTAACATTCTGCAAGGAAGGGGAGCAGATATCCGAATTAGCAGGAGTGTATGATTACATATGGTTATATTATAGCGGACCAAGATTTTGTTGTGCAAGTATATAGTTCTGCAAAATGTCAATAACGGATACCCATCACATACGATTGCAAGTACAAGTACATGTAACTGCTGAATTATGGTCAGCAGAAAGACTTATGGTCATCAGAGTGAATTTTGGTCAGCAGAGTGACTTATGGTCAGCAGAGTGAATTATGGTCAGCAGAAAGACTTATGGTCAGCAGAGTGAATTATGGTCAGCAGAAAGACTTATGGTCAGCAGAGTGAATTTTGGTCAGCAGAAAGAATTATGGCCAGCAGAATGAATTACGGTCAGTTGATGAGCGACCGGACATACCACATTTTGGAGAGAGAGAGAATTAAGGTTTAACGTCGCGTTCAGCAATATTTCAGCTATTTTGTGACGATCAAACAAAATTCTAAGTATTCTAACTAAAACAAGTTACTAAACCAGCAATCCAGGAGTAATCAACACAACACACCAAAAACAGGTACATGTACATACATTAAAATTTATACAGCAAATTTATTTCTCTCAAATAACCTAAAATAGTCTTCTTTGACTCGACTATAAGGATCTTCTAAAGTAGCTTCTTGATAAAAAGAATCTCTTGCAATCTTAAAATCTATATAGTCGATCATACCGTTTTCTGTTTGGGTTGGTCAGACTGTACTGTACTCCTGGCTGTCCAAGTGGCGCTGACCGAGTGAAGAGCAAGGGCAGCGTTGCTGGTTACGTTATTGGCTATAGCCTTATCCTGAAATGGTGTCAATCCTGTAGGCTGTGATGATGTAGATATATTATCTTCATCCAACAGGAGGAATTTCTGCAGAAGATAGACAAGGAATGAACTATTTCAGATTTAAATATACTAATGCCATTTAGAAAGTAGGTAAACATTTATATCCAATTAATTTGAGGATGACACTATCTTGGTAAACTGGTCCCTCAGGGTTTGGCACCAAATCGCCAGCAGTAAATGCAAGCGCTCTAGACCGCTCGACCACCTCAGCTTCCAATAAATGTACGTAATCTAG